>CM049794.1:30538671-30835478 GCA_027422405.1 Ptychobarbus kaznakovi
CAGCTCATAGATTTAAAGGATTCAGCTCAACCAAATATCACCAATGGCATGCAAGCAAAACGGGCACGATGCAGAACACACAGCTCTCCAGTGAGTATTATTCCCTAGTAAAAAAAGTCATAATTTAATTTATTTCATACAAAGTATACATTTATTAACACATTTATTGACATATCAAAAACATGACATACTGATATAAAATAATTCTGCTTTATTTGGAGTATTTATTGCACAATGCACATTTCCTAATAGTATGTCTAAAATGTTTTAATATCACTATTAATTAGTATTGTATGATCTTTGAATAATATCAGTCTTTAAATGCAAGATATTTAAATTGTACCTGACGCATACATGCAATAGTTTCACTTTAGCACAATCAAATATACTGAAGCACATCTTTAGTTGGACTTCAGCACTACTTTGGCACAATTTAGCAGTCTTTAAATATGCCAGTTTAGTATACCAAAAGCACAATTGCAGGTTATTTTTATTAAGCACATAAATATGTCCATGTATTTGTAGTATACTTGATGCAAAATAAATGTATTTCAAATACGTTTTAGTATTTTTTTTTTCCACTAGAGACTAGTTAATTTAGTAGTACTCTAAAAATGTGTTTGTATTTTTGTCTTTTTAGGCAGCAGTCTCACCATGTCCAGTAAGAGCTGTCTCTCCACCGCCAACCAAGAAAGCATCACCATCCAGACCCATGAAAACAATCTCTAGCTACTTCGTGAAAAGAACCCAAGACTGATCAATGTGTGGCAGGAAATCAAGAGTCTGTCTCGTATGACACATCTATGGTTTAAGTTCAGGTTCAGTTTTTTGAGACCAAGCTTATGTATTTATTTATCTGATGTGTATATATTTTATCCAATTGTTTTTAAATATGTATAAGTTTCAAAAAGGGTCATGTTGATCGTTTTGGTAAACGTTACAAAACTAGATTAAGTCATATGACACCGCAATTAAACTCTACAAGTTTTCAGAAGCGTCCACGTCTTTCTGTGATGCGCTGAAAATAGTTTTGAGCTTAGTACATGATTCAACACGTAGATTCTATGTAAATCTCAAGAGGATAGTGTCAGTACTTTAATATTTTATTTTGACTTCAAAAACTGATGCCCTTTCAGCGTCTGAGCGTGGGTCACATTTTCAGAGATCTTTATTGATTGTAAAGCCGCACTTTACATAACAAATCCATTTTCAATTAGCTCAGTGCTTTTTAGTTATTGAATCTCTATAGTGTAGTGCGTTTCGAAATGATTTAAACACTTCACATTCTCCATGACATGGGCGGTTTAAGTTTGTCTGGAATGTGACTTGACCTGATAGTCTGCCTTCCATGTTTTGATCCGACTTGTTCTTGTCTTGCTTGTGGTTCGTTTTGCCTCAGGTCTTTAACATGGTTGGTCAAAACTATTTAACTTTTAAACTCTGTTAGTTTTAGCTATAACCATTTAAATCAAAATATGCAATTGTGTTAATTTTTTGGTAACCTAGAAGTGAAAATGGTAATTTCTCTCCCATGTGACTTTTTTCTTTGTGATGGAGTTATGTAAAATGACAACCACGTTAATTTACTTGCATGGAAAAAACGATGCATGAACTGACGCTGTAAATCACCATCATTCATCTATTTTTGTGTTCCAAAGAAGAAATTGGGTCCTGTAGGTTTGAAACGGAATGAACGTTGAGCATTTTTTATTTCGCCTTTTTGGTCATTTGACTGGTTACAAGTCTCGCAAACTCTTACTGTGTTTAAGCGCACTGTTATTTTGTTATTTCTCGTTGATATTTTGTTCTTGTTCATTTGAGTTCACAACCTTTCTTTGGCTTTGTATGTTTCCCGAAATGCCATTAAAACAAGAATCTGATTGGCCAATGGGCGGGGCTTACTGTTTGCGCGTACGCTCATTGGATGAGTGTTCTGTCACTCAGGCGCGCCACGGGGTTTTATTTTTAGACCCCAGTGAGGCGCAACAGCAGCTGAATGAAGTTCAGCGGATCCGAGGAATTTCACGGCGGAATCACGTTAAACTCTTTCCTCGCGTCGCCAATACATGGAGCCGGTTCCAAGCGACTTGATCACCGTGACTCGCTGTTTTGGCTGTGTGTCGGCTGACTTTGAATTGCATTACGTCGTAGAGTAACAGGTTTTAATAAGGCGCGCTTGTTGAAACATCTGAGCATGATAAAAACATACCATTAACTACGTTTTACAGTCATACGTGACCAAATTGTCATCGCAGTATACCTGTGGATTGTTGGAGAACATGCCGCCTTCATGAGTGGCTTCACAGTGCGTGTCATTAGATGGGGTCTCGTGAGTTTAATAAACAGCGCAGTCAATGGGACGTCAGTCAGACTAGAAAACATATAGGACATATTCAGTCACTGTAAACGCAGTTCGTTGGATTGACCTGCTTTGGAAATGTCGACGATATCTGCGTCCGAGAAAGTGGATGGATTCACGCGGAAATCGGTGAGGAAGGCTCAAAAGCAGAAGGGTTGTCTAGGCTCGTCTCAGTTAACGGCGAGTGGCAGCAGGCCTGCGGCTCCGGAGATCTCTGCGCTCCCGCAGCTCAGAGGTAAGAGGATAAAGCGCTGGAAATAGACTCGCAGGCTGTGTCTCGAAACCCAGTGCACTGCCTACCTAGTCAGCATTCTGGTAGCTCGGGCGCCGGAGTTCCCAGAATGCTATAAAGTAATAAAATAAATGGCTTCTCTATTGTTATATGAGTGTAATCTGACTCTGGAGTTATATATTCGCATATTTGATAAGCCACGAGTGAATTATTTACAGCATGTCCATAAATGTCTGCTGGAAAACTCATGGTGTGTGTTTGGGAGTAGACTTTAAACACTGATTGTGTCAACGTAATGTCTCAGAGCTTTATCAAGAGAAGCATCTCTGTTTCATGGGCCAACCTGTGTTTTCCCACATTTCGTGTCCTCTTTTTGTGTCTTTGGAAGTCACGTGGGTGTCAAATCTCTAAATCTGTCAATAGGAGTACAACAGTGCCCACCCACTTTTCAAGTGGGTTTGGTTCCTGAAGTGTTTTTCCCATAGGTATTTTAAAAATGTCTTCGTTAAAGAGTTCTAAGTCATGAACCGAACCAACAACATCCATTGTGATTCTAGTGGATGTCAAATGGAACCAAGATGGTCCTATTATTGGGAAATACCATCATCTTTGGCTCTTTACCAGGGGTGTCCAATCCTGCTCCTGTAGGTTTACTGCTCAAGTAAACACACCTGAACCAGCTAAAGTTGGAGCTTTAAACACTGATTGTTCAACGTAATGTCTCAGAGCTTTATCAAGAGAAGCATCTCTGTTTCATGGGCCAACCTGTGTTTTCCCCCATTTCGTGTCCTCTCTTTTTGTGTCTTTGGAAGTCACGTGGGTGTCAAATCTCTAAATCTGTCAATAAGAGTAGTGCCCACCTACTTTTTGGGTTTGGTTCCTGAAGTGTCTTTCCCATAGGTATTTTAAAAATGTCTTCGTTAAAGAGTTCTAAGTCATGAACTGAACCAACAACATCCATTGTGATTCTAGAGGATGTCAAATGGAACCAAGATGGTCCTCTTATTGGGAAATACCATCATCTTTGGCTCTTTACCAGGGGTGTCCAATCCTGCTCATGTAGGTTGCCAGGTTTTCACAACACCCCCCTCCCCATTGCTTTAACAATTGCTTAAATTATTGTTTGTCCAATTGTTTGAAATTGCTTAAAGTTACCCAATTCCACGGGGAAATTGTGGACTTGGCAACACAGTGTAGGGCTAATGTCCTGCAAAGTTTAGCTCCGTCCTCAAGTAAACACACCTGAACCAGCTAAAGTTGGAGCTAAACTCTGCAGGACAGTGGCCTTCCAAGTTCTACAAAGATCAGTCATTTAAAACAAAGAACATGCATATTTCACTTTAATGCGAAGGGCACAAACTTCTTACTAGGAGTCAGATCTTTTCAATCGGTCGGTTGAACTGGTTTACAAAATCTCCAGTCACAAGCAGTTCTCAATTCAACAGCTGACTGACTCGCTCAACCGAAAACTGGCCCTTTAGAGAAAATCTAATTCCTAACGAGTTGAGAAAATAATGAGCGATCATTCATGACTGCAAACCAAAGTAGGGCACGCTATTACAACAAACACATTTATTTATCAATTAAATATTAATTAAAACAAATAGTAATATGTGCCTGCATATTGGTTTATTGAAACATTTTATTGCATATACAATATATGCCATGCTGGGACTTTAGTGACCATGTGATTACATAATTAATTACATTGTGATGTGAAAGAGTAATTGAGTTTGTTTACATGACACCATTTTCGACTGAAAATGTCTTTATTTTGTGTTTTGCTTTTTGGCGGTTTATAGAAGACAACTGCATTTTTGGGGCTTTAAAATGTTTGCTTTTTGGCTGTTTAGAAGACAACTGCATTCAATTTATGTGAAAGGGATCTTTAAAATGTTTACTCGCTTGTTGTCTGTACACAAAACTCAAGAACACAAAGGAAAAACTTTTCCATTTTTAGTCTTCATTTTCATGCCCTGGGTCATTTTTTAAACATTTTAACCCGTTCCTTACAAAGGAAAACCTAAGTTTCAGTAAAAAGTCTTCAAACTTTCCATCCATTCTATAAAGGCAGCTGTTTGTATTTTTAAAAACCTTTGCTGCATTTTTAACCCGTTCCTTAAAGCAGACGCTAAGTGTAAAAGAGTCAAACTTTCCATCCCTTCTATAGAGAGAGCTGTTTGTAAGCCTTAGCCACCCCCCTTGCATCACTCAAGTTTTCTGTGAGCATCAAATTAACAGTCAGAGAGATAACAGACGGATGCGTTTGTTTTTTGTTTTGTTGGCTTTTCAAACCAGTTTCCTAGTTGGTAGCCACGCCCCCCTAAAGTTTTCTGCCGAAGAAACAGAAACGTTTTGTTTTTGTTTTGTTGGTTTTCCATAGTTATAAAGAAGAAGAAACAAGACATTCAGTCAGTGTTTATAATTTGTGATATCTGTTAAAATAAACGGCTAGTAAATAAATGCTAACAGTTTTGCTCTTACTATCAACCGAACTTATACTATCTTGATTGCTGTTGCTGATTTCACCCTTTTTCTCTGAAAGTCAAAAAGTAAAGTTAAAACTCCTAATAAAATAAAATGCAGCTTTGCTGAATGAGTTTACTGCATGTAGGTATGGAGTGTTTTGCATAACTGCATTTTAGTTACAGAAATGAAAATCATTCATTCATTATATTTACTACTTACTGTATTGCTTATTATATGCGTTACTTATTGCTTATCAAATACCTTTCTTTTTTCTTAAACGCATTTCTTATAGGATGCCTGATGAAATTCCTATATCTTTCTCTCAATACTCTCCTGTTATTCTGCACTTTGCTATTCCATAAAGACAAAATGCCCATAAAAAATAAATCTATATATATATATATATTAGGGGTGTGACGAGACGAGACTGAGTCCACGAGAACGAGACGAGATTTTTTTACTTTTGTTTTTAAGATCCTCAATGATGAAATATATAGGGAAAATAGTCTTTCGTTCATTTACATTGTCATTTTGCAGACGCTTTTATCCAAAGCGACTTACAATTGCAACTTACAACAACTTACATAAAGCGATTAATCTTGAAGAGGCAAACAGACAGAGGAAAAACTGATCAACTGAAAAACACAAAATGCAAAAAATGTAGGTGCAATTTGAAATCAACTTATACTTTATGAAAATAAACTTATTTTTTAATGATTTATATGCAGTAGGCTAATATATGTAATGTAATGTAAACTAGAGCTGCACGATTCTGGACAAATTGAGAATCTGTATTTTTTTTTTTTTTATTAAATTGGAGATCACGATTCTCTCACAAAATAACGTAATTTAATAGTGGTTCTGACAAAATGTTCATTGCTTGAGTCTTTTGAATATATATATATATATATAATATATATTAATTTGAACAAAATAAAATAAAAAAATAACTGAAGGAGTCAGTGTCTCACTTCATAAAGACTGTTTCACTGTTGAAATCTCCTGAATGAAGGATTCAATGTCAAATACATGTTTTAAACGGTTGTCGCCACATCCTAGCAGAGGATGATAAACATTACAATACAAGTGTTAAGATACTTTCGTTTTGATCGCTACTGTAGACAATTAGTGTTTATATACAAACTATAAACTTTTATCCCAGTACTTCTGTTATATAAATGTCTGTAGGGCTGCAATAATGTTATTTTTATTGTCGACTAATCTATCAATTATTTTTCAATGCAGCAGCTAATATTTATTTTTATTTTCTCACTAATCTATCATTAATTTTCATGAATCTATTTATTATTCTCATCAGTTGATGAATTATTTAGTTAAACTATCAATACATAACAGTAAATGCTGCTATTAATCTTTTATTTTATTTAAACGTTTTCTCATAATTAATACTTTACACAAAATAAATAATAATAACAATAACAATAAAGATAATAACAAGAAAAGAGAGAAAAAGAAACAACAATACATAATTCATAAAAATGAAAGAAAGAAAATAATTAAATATAAGAAAAGAGAAAAAAATAACAATAATAATAATAAATAAATTATTAAAGAAAGAAAGGAGAATTACAGGGCAGTGATTACAATCAATAGAAATGCACATTATGGCTGCATTCACAGTTCTTTTTGGGACTAACAGCAGCTGCTTACAGGTGAGAGACTTGAAATGTTTTATTTATTTAGCGAAACTTGCTAAATAAACATTTTAAGAATGTTTGCTAAACTTGCTAAACATTTAGAATTAAAACATCTGCTTGAATATATATCTGTATATGTATATGACTGAACAGCTGAAGTCACAACCGCATTCAGGACACGAGAGCGACATAATAAAAATGGCGTCATAACACCGGGAAGTTTTATCACAGCTGACAGCCTGTTTTTAAATAAATGAGCCCAGTCGAGGCTTGTCCTATCCATCACACAGTTAAACAACTAACAATGACTTTAAATGCTTTGTTGGCGAGTGCAGAGAGCGCGTTTGGTGCGCGCGTCTGAGAAGACACTCACGCACGAACACACACACAGCACTGACGGCAGCTCCGGTTTAAGATGAACGCGAATCATTTCTCCTTCTCTGTCAGTGCATTAAACCAATCATGATTATATAGGCAACTCGATGTCCCATGCTGTCCCTTTCATTCAGCGCAGCTTTGAATGCAGATGTGAATCCTGACAATGTAAAAGGCGTCAGTTCGGCTATACATACGTGGTTCTGACAGGTCGTATAGTAATAGAATGCTCTATGAACTCTCTATGAAGTGATGTTGCCATACTAGCCTTTACCATCTGCTCTAGAGTCTTGTTTGTGTTAAACATGGCAGAAAAACAGTCTTAAGTAGGGATAGCTGCAGGCTGTCTTTAATGATTAATTGTGCAGCTCTAATGTAAATATTGCACAATACTTTGCGAGGATATCGTCACGTTCTCGCGAGACCAGTCGGATCTCGCGAGACACATCGGATCTCGCGAGATCTCGTGCCACTGGATCTCGTCACATCCCTAATAATATATATATATATATATAACTCAGAACTCGTTTACTTGTTCCGTCATGTGCTCAATAAAGCTGGGAATGCATTTATAGTTGTGTTACACTGTCATTATGACTCCCCAGGGACGGGGCCATGTATCCATGGCAACCACACGCCTGGGGGTGTTGATGGAACCTCAGCAATTTCAATGACTCATCCTGTGTGTGTGAGGACAAATATAATTGAGGCAGTCAATGAACATGTTTCTGATATTCGCTCATTTCTGTGGTCACTTGGCTGCATTTTGTGGTGAATGCAGTGACTCAAAGCAGAAGTTGTCTGGGAAAGACACAGGGACACTGACATTCAGATGGGTTACATAAGGTGTATTAATAGAGCAGTTGGGGTTGTGTTAGCACCCCTCCAGCTCTTCCACCGCTGTTCTCTCACTGTTAAGCCCTCTCCGAGTGGAAAAAACACCAGGAATTGAAGTTTACAGAAGCCTGGAACAGATAGACAGCGGCTGTAAGCAGAGCCACAAATAATTGAAAGAAAAAACGTTTTTTATGACATTAATACAAGGACTTTTCCTACAGTGCACTCTTGTGTGGTGTGTATTACATAGGTCTGCACTGTATCTTATCTCCATTGGAATACTGTATCAGTACCGTGGCTCATTATTTCATATTTAACATGCAAAAATTAATTTAAATTGTACTTTCAAGAATTAAAATGAATATGGTGCACCACCGTTCAAACGTTTGGGGTCTGTGAGAATTTGTACATGTTGAATGTCAAATGTTAAGATCCCAATGGAATTTATAGAGCGCTGTTGATTTATTATTAGTGTACACAGTGTCTGTAATGCTATGGGTAACTGAGTGGAGATACTTCCTTGTGTTTATTATATTACCATCTATCTATATTACAGTCAAGTGTATGGCCTGTCAAGATTCCATGCGTGTGAAACTAAACCATTACGTTTCTGTTAGAATTGAGTATGTATCCTATGACACTTACATTTCTTTTGTAAATTCTCTACAAGGCTTTGCATGTGGCAAAATCTTTTGATATGCAGAGTGAATCGATGATAGTACGCTTTAACCCTTAATAAATGCTGCAATGCAGCCAGTTTTATGAGTGACCTGTTCATGTGTCACTAATCCAGCTGAGGTCACTGGTATTATAGTGTCTTATGTAAGATAAGATCCTTCGAAGTACTTCTTGGAACTTCAGCGGCCCAAAGGCTCCAGGCATTAGAATAGAGAAACATATGAGGAATGGACGTGGATTGAGGACCAAAAAGACATAAATATATAAAAAAACAACTCGTACAATATATTTGAAAAGTTCTAAAGCTATATGAAAAGCTATCATGATAAAACTGTACATGTAGTGTTCATAATTTTAATCATTTTAATTGAGTCCTGTAGGATGGATGAGATAATTTTATCTTTGTTGGCATAACTTTAGGTTATTTGTAATACCAACTTTTGGAAAATCAGAAATGTCCGTATCAACTCTTGGAAAATATTCTCCAAATGACTAGGTATCTCCCCGACTTAGCATTTGCTGGATTTGTAGGATGCTTTTAAGAATGTGGAAGGAGCTGTGCCAAGTGAATTGCAAATAGGAATCGCCTACATTGAGGAGATTATTGGATTTCAGTCTAAGAGGGTTCAGCTGTATATCTGAACATGAGCTAATGTGGCTCAGTGGAGCACAAAGTGCTAGAGGGCAGAAGTTCAGGAGTTTTTGCTCGGCTGAACATTTCTATTTATCTTTTAATAAATTAAACGAAGTATGTTTGACATTAGAGTAGATGTTAGGAGTATCAGTAACAGTGGTGGATTTAGTAGTATCCCATGCTGGAAATATCTGCCAGGTATAACTCAGTTGTGCTGGGAAGTGGTACATCGTTTGACATAGCAGCAAAATGTGTGTATGTGTAAATAATTTATAATACTCAGTCTCGGAGTAATCTTTTATGACCAGCTGACCTTAAAGGACGACACTGCAAAAACTGCTCTGTCATGCATGGCAGCATTGCACAAAATCAGAAAGATCAGGCCCTTCCTAACAGAGCACGTTGCACAACTTATCGTCAGGCCCTTGTCATTGCTAGGCTTGACTACTGCAATTCTCTTCTGGCTGGACTTTCATCATGCACAATAAAACATCTACAAATGATTCAGAATGCAGCAGCATGCATTGCTGCAGTGAGCTCATAAAGGCCCACGTCACACCTCACTTTATCTCCCTGCACCGGCTACCAGTTGTGGCTTGGATCAAGTTCAAGACATTGATGCTTGCGTATAGAACAGCCACAGGCTCGGCACCTTCCTACTTCCAATCACTCTTCCTACTTCCACTCTTCCACAAAATCACTTTCCAGAACATTTTCATTCACCGTTCCTGGCTGGTGGAATGATTTGCTTTCACTTTCCTTAAACTGTTCCTGTTATAGCTTGTACTAATCTGAACAATATCTGAAACTTTGTATTACAAGCATTTCCTGTGTTTATTTGCCTCTTTATTATGAATCACTTGTTGTATTTCTCAATTCTAAGTGACTTTGGATAAAAGCATTTGCTAAATGAAATGTAATGTTTTGTATAATATTTTATAATATTGCATTTTGGAATTGTTATAATACACAAAATAATGTGAGTATCTATTATTAGAGGAGTTCATATAATTTGTCCAGGCCACAGTGGGTGGGGTCTTTCTTTCTTTCTTTCTTTCTAGTATATGTACATTTTGTTTGTTTATATTTTCTGGTATGTATAACAGTGTATTATATTTTCTGGTATGTATATCAGTGTATTATATTTTCAGTGGTATGTATATCAGTGTATTATATTTTCAGTGTATTATATTTTCTGGTATGTATATCAGTGTATTATATGTTGTGTTGTATTGTATTGTAAGTGCTCTGTCAAAAAGGGAACTTGTCAGACTTCCAGAAATGACAAACCACAAGAGACTGTTTAGCAGGAGCATCTGTAAAGTTAACAGACCAGTTGTTTGGTGTTTTCTAAACAAGTTTTTATGATTGTGTACACAAAGCATGGCAAGACTAAACCAAGTATATATATTATACCAATATATAACATGGACCTTTGAACACTGAGAAGGATTGTTTGTGACCAAACAAAGTTACAGCAAACCTCAGTATTCACCTTGCAGCTTAATTCCTCAAGGATTCCTAAAGGGAAATAAAACACACACTACAGAGAACTTCACAAAGCCAATAAGATAATGCCATGATGAACTTCAACATAACCTACTTTGGGCATTGGTGAGAAGAGTGAGAAGCAGATTCAACCCTTCAACATCTCTGAAGCAACTGGCAGATATTCTGATAGATGACCCACAACTGGAGACTATTCAAGTTATATATGCTGCCAAATTAATCTATGCTGCCAAAACTGCTCCGATGCACGTCCCAAATGCTCAATCGGATTGAGATCTGGGGAATTTGGAGGCCCATGTAAAATCTTAAACTCTTTGTCATGTTCCTCAAACAATTCCTGAACAATATTTGCAGTGTGGCAAGGTACATTATCCTGCTGTAAGAGGATAATCCTGCTATCAGGGAGCACCGCTGCCATTAAGGAGCATATGTGGTCTGCAACCATCCTTAAGTGGTTGGTGTCAAAGTAACATCCTCATGAATGCCAGGACCCAAGGTTTCCCTGCAGAACATCGACTAGAGTATAACACTAAATCTGCTGGTCTGCATTTTTCCCATAGTGCATCCTGCTGCCAGGTAAATAACGATAAGCACCTGGGCCGGCTATCCACTTGATCTAAAAAAAAAAACACGTGATTCATCAGACCAGGCAACCTTCTTCCACTGCTGCATTAGCACAAAGGCACGCTGACGCTGGTTCACCAGTTGGTCTTCCTTGCACAACTTTTTTTAGGTAATAACCACTGCATGCCTAACATGCCAAGACTTGCCGTTTGGAGAAGATCTAACCCAGTCGTCTAGCCATCATTATTTGACCCTAGTCAAAGTCACTCAGATCTTTTCGCTTAACCATTTTTCCTGCTTCCACCACATGAATTTCAATAATGGACTGTTCACTTGCTGCTTAATATATCCGGCCTCTTGACAGGTGCCATTGTAAGAATATAATAAATGTTGTTTACTTCACCTGACAAGTTTATGGACTGTCTTTTTTGTGTTTTTGCTCCCCATGTGCTCCGTGACCCAGTTTCTGTCTCCCAGTCATTATGTCATTTGGTTCAGGTGTTTCTCATTCCTTCCCCAATTATCCTGTGTTTAAAAGCCCCAGTCCATTCAGTTAGTGTTTGTTGGATCTTGAATGTCTTCCCTGCCTGTGTTCCATGTTTCCTGGTGAATTAAAGTCTTGAAGTCTGTGAATTCCTCGTCTCCTCGTTCAGTGCTTCCCTGACTCTTGGTGAAACGTGACCGAAGAACCGACCGAAACAGTTACCTCCATGACTACCCTCTGTTTTGTTTCCAGTTTTCTATCAGGGTTTTTGTTTCCATTTTGTCCCCTTATAGATCCCCTCATCCATCCAGAATTCCTCCTCCTCCTGCTGGAGCAGGGTGACAGATCTCTCGAGGACCATACAAGACTGTTCCTGATGCTAGCAAACACCACCAGCTACCCGGATGCTGTCGTCCGAAGATGGTCCTCGAGAGGATTTCGCCGCCTTCGTGGAGTGGACTCTGGCAAGAAATGGATCACCACTCACCATCTGCCCCATGGATAATCTCGCCAGATCCACTCCAGACCCAGAGCCCAGCCCACCATCTCCCCACGGTGCGGAGCATCAGTCTGAGCCCACCAATGACAGAGAGTCATTTACTGCCATGAGCCAGCGCAAAGCCGAGCGACTGAGCAGAGGATTGCCTTTGAAGTTGAGCCCAACCCATCAGACCAGGGGCGAGAGCCGGCGACAGTGCCCACCACGAGGCAGCCAGCCGTGGACGGTGTGAGCGTGGAGTGGAGTTCCGCCCCCTGCACCACAGCAGAGGGTGAGCTGATTATACATCTGGGACTGCTGGACATGGATGACTGGTACTGCTGGACTTGACTGGTATACTGCTCTGGAGATCGAACTGCCCCCTCTCCTCTCTCCTTCTTCCCTGCTGGTCCCATCCAGCCCTGAGGGGGCTTCCAATCCTCCAGTGCCCACTGCTCAATTTCCAGCCCTCCCACCCGCTCCTGCATCCTCCACTGCTGTCGTTTGGCAGCCCCTCTACTCGCCCTCAGCCCACCATCAGTACGGTGTGAGTGCCGCGGGTCTGCCATCCCCCATCGTCGCCGTGGCTGGAGAATCCCTCACATCCGCCTCCAGCCTCGGCCCGTAGACCCAGCGGCTCCACCTCGGCTCCCTCGCCTCCACTGTCACCCATCGATCCATCAGCTCCACCGGGCTCCCTCGTCCCTCCAGCTCTGCCTTGGTTGGCCGTCGACCTGCCATTTCCTCGGGACTCCACTCCTCTGCCTGCCTGCTCTCAGCACTCCTTCCCACCGGCTCCATTTGGCTCCTTCCTCCAGTCAGCTCCACCTGGGTCCTCAGTTGCTCTGGCTCCGCCGCAGATCTCCGTATCTCCGCCTCGGTCGCCAGAGCCCTTGGCTCCACCCTGGATCCTCGGCATCCGCCTGGCTCGTTGGCTCTCCGTCTCCACCTTGGTCTCCTCCACCACCTGCTCTGCCGCCATTGGTCAGCCCCCTGGAGTCACCGGGCATCCCTCCACCATTGCTCCTCCCTCCTGGCCCCCTTGGACTCTATTTGCTGGCTTCCTCCCGGGTGTCCGTCGTCTTCCTGAGCCTCCTCCTTAGTTTCCGCCTGCCCCTCCCCTTTTGATGTTGCTACTGTACGAGGACGCACATTCCGGGAGGGGGCGTTATGTCAGGTTTATGGACTGTCTTGTGTGTGTTGTTGCTCCCCATGTTCTCCGTGACCCAGCTTCTGTCTCCCATTGTCATTTGGTTCAGGTGCGTCTCGTTCCTTCCCCAATTATCCTATGTGTAAAAGCCCCAGTCCATTCAGTTAGTGTTTGTCGGTTCTGAATTACTCGTCTCCTTGTTCCATGCTTCCCTGACTCTTGGTGAAACGTGACAACCTGTAAGTGGCTTTAATGTTTTAGCTGATCTGTGTGTGTGCGTGTGTGTGCGCGTGTGTATACAACACAATAATCACATAATTTCCACATAGAAGTTAGTCCATTGGGCATGCAATAGAGTTTTGAGAGGGAAATATGTACACCATCTCTGTGTTTGATAATGCTAGTTTCATGTGTGGCTTACAAAGTGAAATGTCACTATACCATCAGGTTGACATCCGCAGAAGAAAGTCACTTCAGAGGAAGAATAATAATATTTGATTAAATGTTACAAAGACAAACATATTTATTTCTCTACAATAAAGTCTAATTGTTTAATAAAACTAGGTAGGTGCATTTATAAAGTTACAAAAAAATGCAAAAACATCTGCTGGTGGAAGAGAAATTCGTTTTTGAGCTCCCCAGCTGTGGTATGGCCTCCCTTCTTACTCAAGGGGAGTTAATCCCGATTACTGGCATTAGACACACTCCTAAGTGTATATTAAAACAGTCCTGTCCACTCAAGCATTCAGCTAGCTCAGTGCATGCATATACACTCAAACATAATTGCACTAGACTAGGTATCAAAGATATTAGTTTTGGTGAAATAAGATGCAGATATTGTTGACCACTGCATGCATGTTTTCTCTGTAGCAACACTGACCATGTTTACATTTAGATGTGATTTAATGTTGATTTAAATGTCAAGTGTAAGTGTTTCTAAATTATGTTGCAGTTGAAAAAATCTAAATATTGAAATGTTATGTTGTCATGTTCCAGTAAGAACATCAGTCTTTATTGAAATTAAAATCTAAATGTTAATTAGAAGGAAGTGTCTAGATACATTTGATCATTTAGTATTGTGTAAATGCATATCCCTGATGATTTTGATGCTAGTAATTTTAATAATATTTGACCCATCTCAACTCTTCCATTTATTACTAAAGCACTGGAGAAAACTGTGTTTGTTCAGCTACAGTCTTTCCTTAGTGCAAATCATATCTTTGAAGCTTTCCAGTCTGGTTTTAAGCCTCTGCATAGCACAGTGTTCTTTATTGTGGTCCTTAACTATACTTTGTTGGCGACTGATTCTGGTGACTCGGTTATCCTAATTCTGTTGGACTTAACATCGGCTTTTGATACAGTTGATCATAAATTTAGTTAATCTCGACTAGAATATTTTGTGGGCATCTAGTGAACTGTTGTTAGCTGGTTCAAATCATATTTAACAAATAGAAGTTTATCTGTCAGATTTGGTAATTTTTCTTCTTTGCCTGCTGAACTTTCATGTGGAGTGCCGCAGGGTTCTATTCTCGCACCCATTCTTTTTTCTTTGTATTTACTTCCTTTGGGCTCTATTTTCAGAAAGCATGGTGTATCATTTCACTGCTATGCAGAGTATACTCAAATTGATCTACCTCTGGAATGAAATAAACATGCTACTCTGGAATCTCTTTTTGCATGACTGGATGAAGTGAAAAAGTAGTTCTCTCAATTTGTTCTGTCATGTTTTCTTTAGTTAATAAGGTAGAATCTGGAGCAACTTTTTCTCAAATGTTTTCTTCAGGTGTCAATCATGATTTAGTTTTGTTTGTTTATGCTTTCTTTTTGCTTTGCATTATTTTGTTTTTGTTCTGACATGTTTTTTTATTTATTTACTTATGTCATGTTTTGTTTTTGCTTTGCATTATTTTATTTTTGTTCTATTGTCATGTTTTTTTGTCTTTGCTTTGCATTATATTGCTTTTGTTATGTCATGTTTTTTTTTGTTTTGTTTAGCTTTTTTTTTACTTTGTTTTGTTTCTATTCTGCCATGTTTTGTTTTGTTTGAGTTAAATTGCCTAGTCTAATTATCTCATTATTTGTTTATAGAAATATTTATTAGTGAATTGAAAGTACAGGAGAATAAATTTTTTTTTTTTCATTGTTTCAGATGCATCTTCTACAGAGCAGCATGAGCTGTTCATGCAGAAACTACAGCAGTGCTGCGTAATGTTCGACTTTTATGACGTAGTGACTGACCTAAAGAGCAAAGAGACCAAACGGGCCACTCTCAGTGAACTTGTGGATTATGTGTCCACTAACAGAGGAGTTCTGGTAGAGCCTGTCTATCCTGAAATCAGCACCATGGTCAGCATCCATGTGATGTCCACCAAACTTTACAAAATATTTATTTGTTTTTATAAAAAATAGAAATCTCGTCCTTATTGTCAAAGTAAACTCCAAATCCTTTCTGTTTACAGGTTAGCACAAATATTTTCAGAACTCTTCCACCCAGTGAAAACCCTGACTTTGACCCAGAAGAAGATGAACCCACTCTAGAAGCCTCCTGGCCACACATGCAGGTCAGCTCTCACATTTTATAGCTCATTGTTTGCTTATTCACAATGTATTTTTTATGTACTGTACTATTTAATTTTATTAATATTTAATTTAATTAATTTTAATTTTATGCACAGCACAGCGTGTGAATAAATTAAACAAGTCTTACAACCCCCCCCCCCCCCCTAAAAAATACAACAATAGCATTTTGTTAAGGTTATAGAGAGTACAATTGTTGACCATGTAAATATTATTTATGTATTTATTTAAGCAAGCTATATGTTCTAATATTGTTTCTACATGCGTAAAGCATTATAGAAATATAAAATATTGTCTTTTGTTTCTTTTGTCAGTTGGTGTATGAGTTTTTCCTTCGGTTCCTAGAAAATCCAGACTTCCAGCAAAGTACTGCCAAACGTTATATTGAGCAGAAGTTTGTGCTACAGGTATATGAACTTTGTATTAATGAATTTCAATTCTATAAATATAATCTACAATTTTTTTAATAATTCATATTATTTTTCAGAAAATTATACTTTGTAAATATTAGTAATTATTATTATTTTGGTCTTACTATTTTTCTTGGCATTTGCCATTTAATTTTAAAGCAGCATAATCCTATTGCATAAAATATAAAAATATATATTAAAAAGGCCTTAATTTTTAAAAGGTTGTTGTTTTCAGTCATACATTTGAACTGTTTAGTTATATTTATCCCTAAAACACACAGTTTGGTATCCTCTGGCTTAAATTGGTACTAAAAGAAAAGAAAAACAAGTTCTTATCTTACACAGTTTTGGTTCTGAAGTTAATTTGTCCAGTTTTAAGGATTTTTTGAAATGTTAAACCAAAAATACAGATTAAGAAATGCATTTTTAGGTGACTACTTAAAAGCAAAATGGCTTCCCTGACTTTTACAGTTGAAGTGGTAAATATTTAGAAACATGAAATACGCTTGGTAGGCCTGGTCTCTTCCTCTTTTGGATCTGCCTCAGTCAGTGTCTGTGTCCTGGGTGAAGCAGTGGGTCATCAGCTGTCCGTATCGACCCGGTCATTCCCCCTGAGCGCACTGAATGCTCTGGAATGTAGAGTCAGTATGGAAGCTGGTTAAAGCAAGTTTCCATGATGCGAGCGTTTCCTGGGCTGCTTTAAATAGTGCCCTGTTGTTTACGCCACAGGAAGGAAAGAGGCAGCACTGTAGTCCAGGCTGGGATGGAGAACATAATGACAGACAGCAGACACAACCAAAAAAAAAGAGTCGTTCCAGTAGAGATGTGGTAGAGAGTGTTACTGCATGCCTGTTGCTTTTTGCATTATTTTTCAATTTGGAGATGCTGTTGTACAGAAATGATACATTTTAGCTTTAAGATTTTGAAAATGTAAAAAAAATCCAAGGTTGCAGTGCATTTTTGAACAGAGCATGATATTTGCCAAGATGGTACTTGTTTTATTTATTTTTCAAGATGGTACTTGATTTTTTTGTCTATATATATATATATATATATATATATATATGTGTGTGTGTGTCTATTATGCTCAACAAGGATGCATTTATTTAATTAAAAATACACTAACATTGTGAAATATTATTACAATTTAAAATAATTGTTTTCTTGTTTAATATATTTTAAAATGTAATTTATTCCTTTGATGACAAAGCTGAATTTGTAGCATCATTACTCCAGTCTTTAGAGTCACATGATCGTTCAGAAATCATTCTAATATTCTGATTTAATGTTCAAGAAACATTTATTATTATAATTAATGTTGAAAACGGTTGATATTTATTTGTATTAACTTTTTTTACTTTAATGCTGTCAAATGATTAATCGCGAATAATCGCATCCAAAAATAAAAAATGTTTGTTGACATAATATAAGTGTGTGTATTGTGTATAATTATTATGTGTATATATAAATATACACACATATAATATATTTTGAAAATATTTACATGTATATATTTATATTACATATATTTAATATATAAATATATATTTTTTCTTAAATATACATGCATGTGTTTGCATTTATATTCACATAATAAATATACACAGTGCACACACGTATATTTTGTAAACAAAAACTTTTATTTAGGATGCAATTAATCACGATTAATTGTTTGAAAGCACTACTATCTATGTATCTATACAAATATATAATATATTTTGTCCTAATGATAGGTGACCACTTAAATGCTTGAATGAATTTCATTCCCATTTGGAAGTGCTTTATTTTAGGGTGATAAAGCTATAGTCAGCTGGTCTTTTATTCCATCTCATTCAAAGTCATCTATCGAAATAAGCCCTGCATGAGGAGGAGGATGAGCAATTTTAATCCTGTTTAATTTTGATTTAGAGTTACTAATGTTTTAGACATCATTAATGGCCTCATGAATGTGATTGAGGTTGGACTATTTATTAATAATGTCATGTTGCATAAAGGCTGTTGTCAAATACATCACTCATGGCAGGGATTCATTGTCTGGAGGCTAAAGGTAGCATTATATAACGCGGTCCTGTGCAGGCAGTCTAATGTGACATAACAGTTGACGCTGCCAGATCAAACCATTCCATAAAACCTTCCATTAAGAGTCTCAACTGGGTACAAATTGTATATTGCATGGCATTAAAGACAGTTTTTGTTTTTTTCTTAATGTATACTTTTTTTGTTAAATTTTAAAGCTTAAAAAAACCAAGATGCTTACATTATTTCAGGTTTGCAACCTCATACAGTAATCTGATTATGTGAGAAAATGAACTCCTTGCTTTTTTCTCCAGCTCTTAGAACTGTTTGACACTGAAGATCCTCGAGAGAGAGAGTTTTTAAAAACGATTCTGCATCGCCTCTATGGGAAGTTTCTGGGTTTGCGTGCCTTTATTCGGAAACAGATCAACAACATTTTGCTGAGGTAAGAAAACACTTATTTTCACACTCGTATGTATACACCGCTATTCAAAAGTTATTTAAAAGAAAGAAGTACTTTGATTCAGCAAGTATGCACAAAATTAATAAATAAATGTCAAAAGTGACAATAACAACATTTATACCGTTAGAACATATTTATATTTAAAAAAAAATGCTGACCTTTAAACTTAATATTCCACTAAAAAATATTAAGCAGCACAACTGTTTTCAACACTGATAATAACAAATGTTTCAGCATATTAGAATGATTTCTAAATTCAGCTTTGCATCACTGCATTCAAATAGAAAACAGTTATTTTAAAATGTAATATTATTTCAAAGTATTGCTGTTTTATTGTATGTTTGGTCAAATAATTGTATAATTATTATTTTTAAATAATTTTAATTTCATTTCATTCTTCCATGGCTTTGTAATCTTTATGTAAAAATGTTTTTTGCATGTCAAAGTAAGGCAAAAATTGGTGAACTGCTATTATAAACCACGTAAATTATTCAATTTTAAATACTATTTCCATAAATAATAGCTGTGTAAAGTGTGTGAAATGCTTTGGGATAAATATTTTCAATTACTCGATTACCAGTAAGCTTTCCAAATCCAGGAAGAATTATTACAAACATTCTATTACAGAATGTGGAAAAAAATGTATGTATAATATATGTGTAATTATATAATTATATTTATTTTGACTGGCTTATGAATTTTGGATTGTGCATTTAGTTAATAAAAATGCGTTTATATATTATAGTTTATATTATATCATTATATTTTATTTGAAATGTAAATCATTCATATAATTTAATTTCTCCAGATACATCTATGAAACTGAGCGCTTTAATGGAGTTGCTGAACTCCTTGAGATTCTGGGCAGGTGAGTCTTTGCTTCATTTCCCTTCATGTTCTGTTCACAGAGATCATTTATTTGAGTTAGTGCATTTGAAAGCGTATAGCGTCAGAATGCATGCTGGGTAAAAGGTTATTTGGCAGCTGGTGCTGATGTTGGCTGGCTGCAGTCACCTAATGTTAAATCTGTTGCTGTCTTTATAATCACAGTATCATCAATGGCTTTGCTCTGCCGCTGAAGGCTGAACACAAGCAGTTCCTCATGAAGATCATCATTCCCCTGCACACTGTTAAAGGACTCGCGCTGTTCCACGCACAGGTAACCCCTAAAGCCTGCTCTATCATATTTGATACGCATGTTTTTAAATGATCAAAGCTGAAAAACCCATTGTACACCATCTACTAAAACAATATGCTATAAACCAAGTGCCTTTTGTCATCTGAATGATAGTTTATACATTAGTATAATAGTAAAACTGTCCACCTCCATGTGTCTTTTTGCTGTGAAATCTCTTCTGATTTTTAAAAAGTAAACCTAAGAATAACTTCTGTATTGTTAGTAATATTTCAAGATCTAAAACTTTCTGAAGTATGATGATGTATCCATTCATCATTTAAAAAGGGGGAAATATATAGTATTGAATATGATACATCAGGCTTTTGAGGAAGGTTTGTTTGTACATTTCTCAGTCATCTTTGTATTGCACTGCATTAGACTTTAGATTATTAGATTATTGGGAGATATAGACATGTATATGCATTTTATGTAAATAGTCTGCCATGCTGTTATTAAAGAGTTATCAAACTTTCTTAGATTTTTTGGCCATATGAATATCAGCAACTGCACCAAATTTCATATATCATTTTTATTTTTTTAATCCAAATATGTGCTCAATATCATCTCATGAGCCATAAATGACAGAGGTGTCAAATATGATACTTAACACAAACACATATGTTAACTTTTCATGTATCATATGTATTCTTTCTGATACAGTTGCAGGAAAAAAAACATGTACATTTAATAATTTACCATAAATTCTCCATAAAATTTGATCTGTTCATAAACTAAAGGCTGGAATACACTACATGACTTTTAAAACCTGAACAGATTTTATAAACATTGGCATTACACAATGAACACAACAAACTCACGCTTGACAAATTAAAACAATGTGTGTTCTAAAATCGGCTCAAAATATCAAACATGTTTTCTATCGTCTGACTCATAGTGGAAGTAGAATCATAGTGTAAAGCTAAAAATTCAGGCTCTGCTTTTGCTGAAACAAATAAAATTCAAACAGTAAATGATTTTAATATCTTAAAAAACACATTTGTCAGAGTTGTGAGTTAATCCAAAGCTAATAATTAATGAAAACACTTACTAAAAAAGCTGCATATATATATATATATATATGGTTTACTAAGTGAGTGGAATTCACTGTAGTAAATATGCCACTCTGGTACAGTATATATCTGTACATGTGCATTTGTTGCTGCCATAAAGCAATCCACACTTTTTGTGGATTTGTGTCCCGCTCACCAAACTTAAAAAATTGAGCATGGGAAAGAAACAGAAGCTATTTACCCGATTAGAAGTCTGTGTTCCACCAGAAAGAGTTTGATACTAATATTTCAAGTAAACATTTTGTAGACCGTTGCTTTACTTTGTTGAAATAATAATTCATAATCTCAGGCGGGAATATTTGGTTTGCACTAGTGGCATTAGGTTAGGCAAAAGTTTGAGAATCCTTGGATTGAACCCTCCTTTGGCAGCCGTCACCTACTAAACGTTTCATGCAGGAGAAATTGCATACTCTTGTTTACTTTTTATTGAAGAACATTCAAGGTAAAATCCACATCACATTTTCCCCTGCAACTGTGTTTAGTTTTTTGCACATCTTACAGTTTTACAGTCATGAAAAATGTTATTGGCAGAGAAATTAATCTGGTGATTATACGGCCAGTAGCCATTTAAAAAAAAAAGTATATTCATAAGCATGCTGGTAAGAAAATATGTGTCAGGTTGATTGTGTTTGCACAAACCATCTCTTCTTTAGTATCTTTTGTTCACATCCACTCTTCACTTTGTTGTGTTTCAGCTGGCCTACTGTGTGGTTCAGTTCACAGAAAAGGACCCGACTCTCACGGAAGTGGTACTGCTCACCTCACTCTCACCCACATACAATCCCATTTCTATTTATTTTAGCCACCAACATGTTTTGCTTTACAGCTGTACTCTGGAAATTGGAGTTTATTTAGAGAAATATAATTATTTTAGATATAATTAAATTATTTTGAATATGTATTCTGTTAGTAGTAGTTGAAATGTATATAGAATTGCGAAAAATATATAAAAAATGTATCCTATTTAGATTTATTTGAGCCACCAACCCGCCTATTTTTTTGTACAGCTACACTCTGAAAAATATATAAAAAATGTATCCTATTTAGATTTATTTGAGCCACCAACCCGCCTTTTATTTTTTGTACAGCTACACTCTGAAAGTTAGAATTTATGGTAGCACTTTACAATAAGGTTCATTAGCTGCAGTCCGTAACTTTGCGCTCTAGCGGTTAATAAACGGAGTGTGTCTTGCGGAAGAACATTGTAGCCGGAGCTACTTCTCTCTGTTTATGTCTATGACGAATCACACAGGCACTGGACTACTCTGCAGCGGTACCTACCCGAACCAGTCTAAAATAGTCAGAATATTAACACTTATTATAGGTGTACCTTAGTGATTCAAGACAAGCCAAAAACACGGTTTGGAAAATGAATTCATGGTGTACTCGCTTATTATTTAAATTTTGTACATTTTGAACACAAAAAAAGTTACGGACTGCAGTTTTATTATTAGTTATCAACATTTGTTATCATGATCGAAGAATTAACAATATTTCTACAGCATTTATTAATCTTAGATAATGCTAATTTCAGCATTTACTAATGCATTATTAAAATCACAAGTTGTGTTTGTTAGCATTAGTTAATTTACTGTGAGCTAACATGAACTAACAATGAATGATTGTATTTTTATTAACTAACGTTAACAAAGATGAATAAATACTGTAATAAATGTATTGTTCAATGTTTGTTCATGTTAGTTAATACATTATCTAATGTTAACAAATGACTCCTTATTGTAAAGTGTTACCAAATTTATTATGGAAAATGAAATTATTTTAATTCTAATATAATAATAATAAATTATTATTATTATTATAAAAGATGAAATGTGTAATTTCTGCAAACTAGTGTCCCTTAATGAAATTGCAATTTATTGAATTAATTTAAATGTATTTGAGCCACCAACACATTTTTTTTTTTACAGCTACACTCACTAAAGTTAGAATTTATTATGGGAAATTAAATTATTTTGTCTAATTGAATTATTATTATTATTATTAAAAAGATGCAATGTGTAATTTCTGCAAACTAGTGTCCCTAAATGGAATTGTACAGAAGCTGATTAGGGCCAAGCAATAAAAAATAAAAAAACATCTAGAGATTAAAGTCGTTAAATTTCAAGAAAAAAGTAGAGATAAAATGTTGAGATTAAACTCATTAAATGACAAGAAAAAAGTCGTTAAATTTCGAGATAAAAGCCGAGATAAAATGTTGAGAATAAACTCATTAAATTACGAACAAAGTAAAAAAACTCGTTAAATTCGAGAAAAAAAGTTGAAACTTTTACAGAATAAATTCATTACATTAAAATGTTGAGAATAAATTCATTAAATTACGAGAAAAAACTAGCGATAAACACACTCATGTCGTGTTCATTTTATCTCGTTGGACAGTGTTATTCAGTGTCTGCAGTGGCGGAGGTTGGAGAGTAATGCACTGCGGGTTAGAGTATGATAAGATCGATTGGGTTCGAGTCTGTCTTTTGCCAAACGCGCTTTTCTTCCTTTTCTCATCACACATCGGAAAAGTGGAAATCAATTGCTTAACAAGTGTTTAATAATAATGTATTAATTAGGTAGGTTTAGTGTTACTACAGTAAAAGCACTGTAAATATTAATTTGTGGATTGAAAAGTATTCTAACTGCATTGTTGTTTTCCGCATCAGTGTTGTTGAGAATGGCAGCGCGGTTTCATCTGCCTTTAAACGTGTTTAAAGCACTGTGACATCTGTGGTTTGTATAGGAGAGCTCTGCACTCGAATGCTTCTCACAGCGCTGTTCAGTGGTCGAAATTATTAAATAATAACGATCCGTGCTGCCTACACGAGTAGCTCTCTTCGCTTTCGGTGCCTAAAGAAATGACAACAAAATTATCAAGTTGTTTTTTACCTTTTACTGATACCTGGCTAAAATAGCCTCAACTTGTGTTGACATTGTGAATATGCATGATTTGTACATTTTGATTGGCGGGTCACATATAGCAGCCTACATTTCAATAGACAAGCTGCGGGCTGTTTGATATTTATCCACGGGCTATTTGGCCCCCGGCTACTTGGACACCACTCATAGTTAAGTGAAAATAGTTTTATGTACATTTTCTCTATTGACAATAGCAGCATTTTTGATATGTGCTATTTACACTAAGTGAAAATAGCCATTTATTTACGATGTGATATGTGATGCGAAAAGGAAGAAAAGCGAGTTTGGCAAAAGACGGACTCAAACCCAGTCGGATCATAACATACGCTACTCCGCAGTGCATTACTCTCCAACCTCCGCCACTGCAGCCGCTGAATAACACTGTCCAACGAGATGAAATGAACATTACATGAGTGTATTTTTTTCTACTTTTTCTCAACAAAAAAAAATTCACTAAATTTAAATAACTTTTGCACTAAAATAACTTTTTTTCTCGGAATTTAATGAGTTTATTCTCAACATTTTATTTCGTAACTTTTTTTCTCGAAATTTAAAGATTTTTTTCTCTCGAAATTGAACAACTTTAATCTCGAGATGGTTTTATTTTTCTAATCAATATATTGTAATATATTCCGTAGAATTGCAATTTATTGAATTAATATAAATTTATTTGAGCTTTATTAAAGCTTTTGTACCTTTATTTCTGAGAGTGCTGTCTGAGCGAATTTAAAGCTGACAGGAAAGTTTGAATATCACTAGACAGGCACATGTGTACTGTATGTATTATATATACAGTCATGGCCAACAATATCGGCACCCTTGGTAAATATGATCAAAGAAAACTGTGAAAATTAATCTGCATTGTTAATTCTTTTGATCTTTTATTAAAAAAATTCACAAAAATCGAACCTTTCATTGTATAATAAGAATTTAAAGTGGGGGGAAATATCATTATGAAATAAATGTTCTCATTTTCAAAGACACGAAGGACACAATTATTGGCACCCCTTGAAATTCTTATGAGTAAAATATCTCTGAAGTATATTCCCATTCATGTTTTGAGCACTCCAGGGTGATTATGAACATGAAATTATCCAGCCATGTCTTCCTGTTTCACAGAAATATAAATAGGAGGGAAAACAAAGCCCAAATTCCCTTAATCATCCATCACAATGAGAAAAACCAAAGAATATATTTCTGATGTGCAGCAAAAGATAATTGAGCTTTACAAATTAGTTAAGTGGCTTTAAAACAAGAGCTAGAGCAGTGAAAATCCCCATTTCCACCATCAGGGCAATAATTAAGAATTTCCTGAACCCTATAGAAAATGAGTGGGGTGAACTGAAGAGAAGCACCACCAACATGGAGCTGGGAATCTAAAGGCTCTGGAGTGATTCTGGATGAAGGAATTGTCTCTGATCTCTTGTCAGGTGTTCTCAAACCTCATCAGGCATTTTAGGAGAACATTTAGAGCTGTTATTTTGGCAACTGGAGGTTTCAAAAAGTATTGAATAAAAGGGTGCCATTAATTGTGGTCAATGTGTATTAGAGAATTTTTTTTTATTTCATAATGATATTTCCCCCCTTTTTAAATTCTTATGAATTCAATGAAAGGTTAGATTCTTGTGCTAATCAGCCAGTCACATGACAGCAACTCAATACATTTAGGCATCTAGATGTGGTGAAGACGACTTGCTGAAGTTCAAACCGAGCATCAGAATGGGGAAGAAAGGGGATTTAAGTGACTTTGAACGTGGAATGGTTGTTGGTGCCAGACGGGCTGGTCTGAGTATTTCAAAAACTGCTGATCTACTGGGATTTTCACTCACAACCATCTCTAGGGTTTACAGAGAATGGTCCAAAAAAGAGAAAATATCCAGAGAGCTGCAGTTGTGTGGATGAAAATGCCTTGTTGATGTCAGAGGTCAGAGGAGAATGGGCAGACTGGTTAGAGATAATAGAAAGGCAACAGTAACTCAAATAACCACTCGTTACAACCAAGGTATGCAGAATACCATCTCTGAACGCACAACACGTCGAACCCTGAAGCAGATGGGCTACAGCAGCAGAAGAACCCACCGGGTGCCGCTCCTGTCAGCTAAGAACAGGAAACGGAGGCTACAATTTGCACAGGTTCACCAAAATTGGGCAATAGAAGATTGGAAAACGTTGCCTGGTCTGGTGACTCTCGATTTTTGCTGCGACATTCAGATGGTAGGGTCAGAATTTGGCATAAAGAACATGAAACCATGGATCCATCCTGCCCTGTCTCAACGGTTCAGGCTGGTGGTGGTGGTGTAATGGTGTGGGGGATATTTTCTTGACACACTGTGGGCCCCTTAGTACCAATTGGGCATTGTTTAAACGCCACAGTCTACCTGAGTATTGTTGCTGACCATGTACATCCCTTTATGACTACAGTGTACCCATCTTCTGATGGCTACTTCCAGCAGGATAATGCACCATGTCACAAAGCTCAAATCATCTCAGACTGGTTTCTTGAACATGACAATGAGTTCACTTTACTCAAATGGCCTCCACAGTCACAAGATCTCAATCCAATAGAGCACCTTTGGGATGTGGTGGAACGGGAGATTTGCATCATGGATGTGCAGCCGACAAATCTGCAGCAACTGCGTGATGCTATCATGTCAATATGGACCAAAATTTCTGAGGAATGTTTCCAACACCTTGTTAAATCAATGCCACGAAGAATTTAGGCAGTTCTGAAGGCAAAAGGGGGTCCAACCCGGTACTAGCGAGGTGTACCTAATAAAGTGGCCAGTGAGTGTATACATATATGTACTGACCCTGGAACATCAGTCATTAGCACAGGTATATTTGTAGAAATAGTCAACAAAATATTGTATGGGTCAAAATGATAATTTTTTCTTTTATGCCAAAAATCATTACAATTTTAAGTAAAGATCAAGTTCAATGAAGATATTTTGTAAATTTACTACCGCAAATATATCAAAACTGAATTTTTGATTAGTAATATGCATTGCTAAGACCTTCATTTGGACAACTTTAGAGGCGATTTTCTCAATATTTAGATTTTTTTTGCACCCTCAGATTCCACATTTTTAAATAGTTGTATCTCAACCAAATATTGTCCTATTTTAACAAACCATACATCAATTGAAAGCTTATTTGTTCAGCGCTTAGATATAAATCTCAATTTAAAAAAATTGACCCTTCTGACAGGTTATGGTTTTGTGGTACAGGGTCACATATGTATATGTAAATACATTATGTGTACTAATTTGACTTCCATTACACTTATTACAGAGAAAATATTACAGAGAAAATCCCTCTGGAGTAGCTTCAAGTTAAGTGCCTTTATCAAGGCCACAATGGTGAATGTTAAACCCCTCCAGCAGCAATTTATGAACGTATAAACTATACCAGATGTTAAAGCACTAGGCTGAGGCACCGTGAGAGCAGGTACTCATGCCACACTTCCTCAGACATCAGAGTGTGAAGATGCTGAGGGGCTTCTGGAGGTTTGGCTCGGTGTTGGGTTTTTAAACCGCTGTCGCTGGCCATCTGTGTATTTCTCAGCCCGTGTGATAATAATACAGCGGCTGCTGGGTTTGGTTGAACAGTCATGTGTGAACAGTGACTTCATTCTGAGGATGTGCTGCCAACCGCATGGAAGCCCAGAGTTCATTGTGAGCTCATTACCAATGCTGTTCGCCTGTGAGCAGGAATTAACTCATGGATTCACACGGGCATGAATTGCCCAGTTAGAGGGCGATGGTGTTGAAGGCAGAGCTATAAATGATATGGTACAATGAATGATATTTAATATTTCTGCGTTTGGAGAGTGAAAGTAAACAGCAGAGGAAAGGGCACAGCTGGAATTAATGAGACATTCATCTGATGCAATAAAAATAGCACAGCACCCACACCAGCGTGATTTATCTGTCAAGTACTCAAAGTAGACGAAATAGCCAAAATGTCCATCCCTAGCAGGCACGTGCCGAAGGGGGGCTTTGGGGGCTCGAGCCCCTGCCCTTTTTCAAAATTATTCAAAAGTGCCCCTCTCAGACAAATAGACATGATATTGTAGTCAATAAAACAAAATGCATTTTAATTATAATTAACATGACAATTTGAACAAAACAGTAACTAATCGCTCAAAAGTCTAAAAATTCCTGTTTATTTTTTCATCTGTCAATCTGAGGCATTGCTATGGGTTGCGTGCATTTTGCTCGACTGACTGATATTCCATTCTGTTCGGAAACCTATAGGCCAGTGGTCAGCAACAGGCGGCCCGCAGGCCAAAAGTGGCCCACCAGCAAATAATTTCTGGCCCGCGCCCATAGCCAGATTATTTTGATAGCGGCTGGTTCTGAAATAGATCTGTCATGACAGCAATAGTTACTCACAATCGGAGTATGAGCGGTGTGATTCTGAATGGATTGAGGAGCGGATTTTTTTTAAAGTCATAATGTCGTAGTTTTCACTCGCTCCAAGAGCACTCCACCACCATCACCAGTACAATTCATGCCAACGACCCGTAATATAACTGAATATTCAGACAGAATTCACATGTTAAACATATTTAGCTAGCTAGATAGATAAGGATCACTCAAATCAGAAAGAATGTGAAGGCTATGATGACTGCAGTGGACATGAGCGGGAAGTTATACTCAGGGAATTTATTTGTTGCTTCTGAATATTTTCAGCCGAAAGCATGATTTACTAAAACACATATTCACACGCAATCGCTCTCTCAATAATGCAATCAATCAAATGTAATCTTACAGTGCTACTTCATCTGTATCCGATTTCAAATGAGCAGAAATCTGCAAGAAATGCATCGATCCGTAAGTAAAATAACTGACAAAAACGTACTGTTATTTTCATCACAAACTAAATTTGCACTGCAAAAAGCAGCAATTGTCAAGCTTGTCATGTTTGCACAATAGTAATAATAATAATAATTTGTTACATTTATATAGCGCTTTTTAACACTAAGCCTTTACTTAAGGGGGCTATCTCCTCATCCACCACCAATAGTGTTCCAATAAGCCACTTTGAAACTGTTGTGTTATTTTATTTATTTTATTTGTTGTACCACGTTATGAACAGAACTGTGATATTTCAAACATGAAATACTCTAGATGCGGAGCGGTGTTTCTGATATCAGTGAGCGTGTAGTCATTATTAAATGCTCGGAGCGTGGAGGGGAAGTTGTTGATGCTCCACTCCGCTCACATACTCTGATCGGACACCATCACACAAATGTGGCTTTTTGTTAATGACTGTCGCAGGATTTTACACAGAGTAACAGCTCACTACCAGTTACAAAATACACTGTAAAAGTCAGTCACAGGCAATTCTAGTTGCATTTTTCATCAAATAATATCTTAAATTATCCTTTAACTAACTGGCAAATTTGTTTTTAGCCCGATGCCAAACTTACTTGCCGACCCCTGCTATAGGCTCTCAAGCCATATGGTTCTTTCAGTGAGTGGGTCGCCGGAAGGAAAAAAATAAATAAACCAAACAATATTCTACACTTTTTTTTATAAATAATAAAAGCTAGTGTGCCAATTTAATTAAACATCTATATATTAAATATTATAGAACATTACATAATTCATCAATGCCCGTTTAACCAATCATGATCTGGCACAAGAAGTGCAAACTTCTTTGGACAATAATGTGAAGTGGAGCAGTCATTTTCCGTTCTTCTTCATAAATCAGTTGAAGATTACATGGGACAGACGAGCTTATTGGTGGAGCGATCTGGATCTGCGGTTTGTCTCATTTTATAAATCAAATGACATTGCTGAGAAAATGGATGCTAAATGACTACAAAAGCACGGCGCAAAACCATGCAGCGCCAAAAGTCACAATAATGATAATCAGTAGGCTATTCAATTCACTTACATGTATGTATGATGCACCGTTTACTCTTTCATGAAACTATCATAGTTAATGAAGCCCAAGTGCCACCTACAGGCTTATTATGTGAAGTGTAGTCTGGCGAAATGGAGATGTGAAAGGACTTTATTATATTACCATTTATGATAATTATGCAGCATTATGAAAGTGTCTTATGGTCATCAAGCCTGCATTTATTTGATACCAAATCTGAAAAAAATATAATATTGTTAAAATATTATAACAATTTAAAAGAATGTATTTTAATATACTTTAAAATATCATTTATTTCTGTGACGCAGTGCTGAATTTTCAGCATCATTACTGAAGTCTTCAGTGCATGGTCCTTCAGAAATCATTCTAATATGTGGATTTATTATCAATATTGGAGACAGCTGTGCTGCTTCTTTTTTTTTTTTTCTTTTTTTTGGGGGGGGGGGGTCACTGATAAATAAAAAATGAAAAAGAACAGAATTTATTCAAAATAGAGATGTTTTCTAACAATATCAATCTTTACTATCACTGTTTCAATTTAACACATTTTTGCTGAATGAAAACTAATTTCTTACCTCAAACTTTTCAACGTATATTGTTGCAAAAGTAATATTTTAAACAAATGCTGTGCTTTTTTTATTTGATATTTATACATTTAATTAATCAAAGTCCTTAAAAACAGGTTTCCAAAATTGATAAATCAGAATTGCATAAAATGTATTTTAAAGTATATTAAATATTTGATCAAATAAATGCAGGCTTAATGACCAAAAGTGACTTCTTTCATAAATAGTAATGTATTCAAACGTTTGACCTGTGTGTGTGTGTGTGTGTGTGTGTGTATATATATATATATATATATATTACATTTGAGCCCCTGCCCCTGCGGAACTCTCTGCACGTCCCTGATCCCTAGTTTGCATGATTTTCATAAAAAGGAAGAATTAGAAATGGCTTATGGCAGTCAGAAGACCGGAAGGTGCCAAATGTACTTTTATATAGTTAAAAGCTAGTAGCCATTTATACAGTGCTTTCTTGTCAACACAACAACTGAATGTCACAATTTGTATTTCTTGTGATACATTGAAATAAAACTTTATTCATTTACAAAACTAGCTAACAAATTAGACAAGAAAATAAGCATATTCCACCTTGTAATTGAAGCAATGTGACTCATAAAATAAGTAGAATAATAATAATAAAAAACACAATGATGATTGTGTTAATAATTCATCATAAAATAGTCGTAATTTATGATATTGTCATAAAATAGAAATTATTATTATTAATAATAATAATATTATTTTCTCTTTACTTTTTACTTTTCTGTTGATTCTCAAGATTTTTTATGAAGTGAGGCCACTTTTTTGCATCAAAGATAGTTTTATAATTTATTTTAATATATAAAACATATTTAGATGTTTTTATTTTAATGTATACTTTAATAAATATTTATAATTTATTTGTAAAATATATTTATTTATTATATTTTTGTTTATTACACACACACACACACACACACACACACACACACACACACGTATATATAAAACTTTCCCTTTATTTCATGATGTATTTCTATGATATAATTCAAGTTCATTAGAATTGCATAATTTATCAAAAATGTATCTTTTCTGTTTCCTCTTAGGTGGTTCGTGGCCTTCTTAAATTTTGGCCTAGGACGTGTAGTCAGAAAGAGGTAAACGGTCTGATCATTTATGGGCCAATCATTACAAAAAATAATGAATGCATTATGAGTGGCAATATAATGGCTGTTCTCTTTTTCCTACTTGTTTCTACTGTATTTGCAGACTGAAGTGAGATTCTGTGTTCTGTCTCTGCTCGATTAGGTCATGTTTCTCGGGGAAATTGAAGAGATCCTGGACGTTGTCGAACCTACGCAGTTCAAGAAGATTCAGGAGCCTTTATTTAAGCAAATCTCTAAATGTGTAGCCAGCCCTCATTTTCAGGTAGAGTGTAGTGTCAGTATGTGATCACAGTCTGTCCGGTTAATCACAGCTTGTAGGGATTCAATTACTTTACTATGGAATCAAATCCATGCCACACACAGTATATTTCATAAATAATTGCAAAAAAAAAAGCATTGAGGAAAAGTTTTGCAAACAAAAATAAATAATTGCGAAATATAGAATGATAAAATTAAATAAAAAATTAAAGATAATTAATTGCAAAAAGTCAATGACCTGCTATAATAGAAGCTTAAGAATTTTTAGTTTTTTTTCTGCAACAGATTTTTAGCAGCATTGATTCTGCAACACATAATTTTCCTTGGTGATATCTATCAGTTCGTCTGCAGTAGAGGTCTTCACGGAGGACCCGATGAACCGGGACGCATACGGGTTCGGGACTATATTTTAAATGGTGATCCGGGTCAGGTCTCAATCTATTACTTCGGGTCCCGGGTCTTTTTAACTTTGTGTGTAATACCCGAGTCGATCGGAGAACACTGCACCCGCCAGAGATCAGCGTCAGTCAGCATGCGTGTGTGTAACTTGCAGTTTGTAAAATTAGGATGAGAAAAGTGTGAGCGGAAAATAAGAAAAAAAACATGCGTTACCTCAGCCGCCAGAGCGCGGGCGGAGTTAATGTAGTACTGCAAGCGAACGGTGATTCCTTCATGAATGATGTGAAAAAACAAACTGAAACAAAACTGAAGAGACCCACCTGTTATTGAACGCACACGCAGTAAAGTGTAACTTATAAATCTGCGTTTTTTTCTATAAAAAAAATTTGCTCCAAGTCTTTATTACAATCAACAAAAAGTATCATTATTGTAGTTCAAAAGGGTAAACGTAACAGTCGAAGTTGACTCGAGATGGAAGAAAAAAACTGTGAAGTTGCATTAGTCATCCATCTCCGTGACAGCAAGTAGACTTTTAAAGCTGGAATAATGAGTGGATTAAGAAGGCTCTTTCAGTCGGCAAGAGAGAGGAACAGCCTAACATGAATGGAAATTTATTGGCAAAGCAGATTGTATGCTTCGCAGTCAGGGAGAGGGCTACTAACAGTAGTTAAGGCAAAAAGTTTTTTTTTTCGCAACGTGTTTATTGACTTAATAGCATTTGCTGTGCAATATGTGCCGATCGGGACGGGTGCAGTCGGGTCTGTGTCTTCCCAGCCGGGTTCGGGTCCAACTTTCGAATAATGGTCGGGTCCGGGTAGTACATTTAAGGCATTTCTCAGGTCTGCACGGGTTCGAGTCCCACTTTCAAATAAAATACGGGTCCGGGTCGGTTCCGTGCAGCATATTTATGGGTCTCTTCGGGTTCGGGTACGAATTTTTGGACCTGTGAAGACAAGACCTCTAGTCTGCAGCGGTTAAATCTGTTTCAGTCAAGTGTGAGCTTGTGATACAATTTTACCTTTGCAGTTAACTTTTGTGCCGGTTCACTTTATGCCATATTTTGACATTAATTACGTCTTTATTCTGCAATTCTTTATGCCCAATACTTTGTTTTCTTTTGCAAAAGGTTATTGTTTTGCAAGTGTGTGGCATGGGTTTGATTTTTATCCATTACCTTTCCTTTTTTTTATTTGTTTTATAAAAAGTTGAAAACAATTGTGCTGCTTAATATTTACGGGATTCTTGGAAAGGAAAGTTCAAAAGTACAGCATTTATTTGAAATATAAGTATTTTGTAACAATATAAATGTTACTTTTACTGTCACTTTTAATCAATTAAATGTGTCTTTTGGATAAAAGCATCTGCTAAATGACTAAATGTAAATTAATAAGTGTTAATTTCTTAAGCTGATGCCAAACTTTTGGACAGTAGTGTAGGTTTCATTATCTCTGATATTTGCAGGTAGCAGAACGAGCACTGTACTACTGGAACAATGAATACATTTTGAGTCTAATCGAGGAGAATAATGCCAAAATCCTTCCCATCATGTTTGGAAACTTGTACCGGATCTCCAAAGAACACTGGAACCAGTATGTTGTGGATTTTTCATTTGATCATTGCCACATTTTATTAAAGGAATCATTAATCACCTTCATTCCAAACCCAAACTGACTGACTTTTTTCTGTCAAACAGAAAAATAGACTTTTTGACGAATGTACTAGTTGCTCCTTAAATGCTGTTTGGTGAATGGTTGAAAGAAATGACATGCAGTAACTCTCTTTTAATTGTCTCAGGACGATCGTGGCCCTGGTGTACAATGTATTAAAAACACTGATGGAGATGAACAGCAAGCTGTTTGATGAACTGACGGCCTCTTACAAATCTGACAGACAGCGGTAAGATCACGTCTTAACTTTTCTCATTTAGCTCAAAATCACAGCGCTCATGAATACCATCACTTCTGTCCTCAGAGAGAAGAAGAAAGAGCAGGAACGTGAGGAACTGTGGAGGAAGCTGGATGAACTCAGGCTTCAGGACACATCGGCCATCCAGAATAACAGGCGTGAGATCCAGTTCACTTACAGCAACAACAACAATAACAACAACAACCTTCATGAGAAGGATGAAAACCCAGCAGCAGCCATTACTGACAGAATTGAGTATTGAGAATTGACTCCTGGGTCAAATGACGCTGCGCTCTTTCTTCTTTCTTCAGTATTGTGCTGGTTTACAGATACAGTAAGGATAGGGACCTTCAGCAATAATCATTTTTAAAGATTACAATTTTTATTTTCCAAAAGCCTATGTAAAAATAAATCAAAATGCTATTTTCTCCTGCTAAAGGATACTATATTTTCTGTATGCGAGTCAATTTTGGATGTAAAGTGTGGTTATAGTAAGTGCGATCACATTTACTGCTCTTAATGAAATTGAGACATTTCAATAGAAGTGATCTGGAAGTTTGTATAAGGAGTTTTCCCTGCAGATTTCGCAGAGGGTTCAGGTTGGTCACGTGGATACACCAAGCTGACCAATAGAAAGTTGCTTATTTAAAATAAAAAGTATTGTGTGAGATGTGCTCCATACATCGCTATACTGCCAACAGACGCCGGACCTTTCTCGTAAATTTCACTAATTGACTGCTAATTACTAATTATGCAGTTGCAGTTATAATCAGTATTTTTGTCTTTTTTTATCAACTGAAATTTTAGAAATATTTTTAAACAAATAACATGTACGATATAATTAATAATAGTTTAAAATAGTACTTTTGTTATATTATAAGGGTATAAATATTAAATATAAATATTAATTTATTTGTAACTATTCTTATTCAATTTGGCTTCTAGTTTTTACAAGAAAACAAGACAAAAATACTGACAAAAGAAAATATTTTTGGCGGTGAAGGCTATATTAAGACACATGAGCATGATCTGTTTAGGAAAAAAAAGCAAACACTACCATGATACATTTTGAAATACTTTAAATGTATTTCACCATATATGTGACCTGAGCTGAATATTAACGTTTGATGCCTATAGTTCAGATGATACGCAAGTTATATTCCATGGAAGTGTCAAAAATTAGCCTTAGATATGCAAAATGTGAAGCACAAATGTAGTGAACCTGGTTTTAATCATAATACCAGCCTTGCATTATAAATGCAACATCTTTAAATACTATATTTTATTAAAAACTCATTGCTTTCTGTATCATTCGGATCCACTGACTGCATTTGGCAGGTTGGGATTAAAACAAATAGATCATTCTTAGACATAACTCAACTCAGGGATAACTAATGGTGACCAAGGTTTTTGTTGTTTATTTTCTCAAAAATAGATTTAAAAAAATATATGTTTAAAGAAGCAATAGATATTATAAATTAGACTCACTGACATTCCATTCAACATTCTATTGTTTTGCTTCAACCAAAAATGCTCTCATCGCTATGCAGTTATGTTTTCATGAGATTTCCTGTGAGAATGTGTAAAATAACCTTGTTGTAATCTGCTTTCCTGCATTAAAATGCCAGGCTGATGTTTATTTATTTGTTTCATGTCATATTAGTGGCCTGTTTGCGTGGAATATCAGTCACTCTCTTTACTGTTGCCTCAGAGGAAGCCAACCCTCAGACAATATACAGAATTAACCAAATTTTCATATAAATATATTGTAGAAAACGTAATTTTCTGTGAAGCTGCTGTGCAACGATTGTATCGTAAAAAGCGCTATACAAATAATCTTGAATTGTATTGAATATAGTCATAACAGAATGCAGACACCAAACATAAAACAAGTTATCTGAGTGACCAGCAGGCGATACTTTTTCACAAATGTACATTTGTTACATGATTAAACGGATAGTTCTCCCAAAAATGTAAATTCTGTCATTTAATTACTCACACTCATGTCATACCGAACCTGTAAGACCTTCGTTCATCTTCGGAACATAAATTAAGATATTTCTGATGAAATCCAAGAGCTCTCAGGCCCTGCATAGACAGCAAGTATCCTAACACGATCAAGGCTCAGAAACGTAGTAAGGACATCGTTAAAATAATCCTTGTGACATCAGTGGTTCAACTGTTAATTTACGAAGCTAATAGAATACTTTTTTTGCGCAAAGAAAACAAAAAAAAACAGACTTTATTCAACATTTCGTCTCCTCTGTGTCACCCTATGGCACCATTTTGGAGAGTATTACATACCTAAACAACGTATGCTGTTCTGTGTCAGCAGCACCGTACGTGGATACTCTGTTTACATTGTATACGCTTTGATTTGAACGTAAACAATGTATCTGCATACATATGTAGCATAGGCCTACGTTGTTTACGTATGTGATACTCTCCAAAATTACGCTATGGGGTGACACAGAGGAGACAAATTGTTGAATAAATTGATATTATTGTTTTCTTTGCACAAAAAAGGTATTCTCGTAGCTTCGTAAAATTACGGTTGAACCACTGATGTCACATGGATTATTTTAATGATGTCCTTGCTACGTTTCTGAGCCTTGATCGTGTTCGGACCCTTGCTGTCTATGGGAGGGACAGAGAGCTCTCGGAATTCATCAAAAATGTCTTAATTTGTGTTCCGAAGATGGACGAAGGTCTTACGGGTTTGAAAAGACATGAGTGTGAATAATTAATGACAGAATTTTTATTTTTGGGTGAACTATCCCTTGAAAACAATGTTACATGGTGTAAAGTTTGAATCTATTTGAATAAGTAAACTGACGGGTCACATGCTTGATTTAAACACAAATGTCACACATTTATAAACACTGCACATACAGTTTCTATTTTTATTATTTTCAGATTTAATAAATTATATTTAAATTCAAGATATTAAAAAGAAAATACTCTCTGTTAATTAAAAGTGAACCAATTTCTAAACTAAATGTTAGTTTTGAAGTGTTTTTGTCAGATAGAATATCTTTTAGGTGTCATTTATTAAAACCAAAAGCTTGTCTTAACGTATTTCTGATTCAGTGTTAACGATCGATAAGACAGCATTTACATTTGTTGTTCTGCAGCAAATAACTTGTTAAAGGCGTTCTGTTTTGTTCAGTTCTCCACATGCAGAAGTGTAAGGCCTGAAAGGTGTTTATGCTTGGACTGGAAGCGACAGGCTCTGGTAATCATCTGGGGTAAGTTATAGTCATGACGGATGAAGGAAGCGGTGAGCTGCTTTAATCATGCAGTCAGACTTTGAAATAAAGGTCAGTTAGCAGCGTGAGATTAATTTATCACAAATATAACACGATCATGTCATCCTGTGAGGATGAGCAGTTCATTTATTGAAATAGTTAATAACAGTGTCAATATGGCTGCAAGCCATCCTGTATACGTAATCACACAAATTTTGCACGACAAAATAACTGAAGTTACACAAATTAGCGACAGAAGTTTCCATCCATTCCAGTATCTTCTGCACATTTGAGCTCTTCCCAACAGTGGCTATGTGATGTTAAGATCTATCCTTTCACAGAACAAATGAGGGATTGCAAATTACATTTATAAAGTGTCTGATATCTACATTTTTGTTTATACTTAAGAATAGTTCACCCAAAATGGAAATATGCTGAAAGTGTACTCACACTCAGGTCATCCAAGATGTAGATGAGTTTGTTTCTTCATCAGAACAGATTTGGAGAAATGTAGCATTAAATCACTTGCTCACCGATGGACCCTCTGCAGTGAATGGGTGCCGTCAGAATGAGAGTCCAAACAGCTGACAAAGCATAATAATCCACAAGTAATCCACACCACTCCAGTCCATCGGTTAACATCTTGTGAAGTAAAAAGCGGTAAATTTGTAAAAAAAAAAAAAAAAAACACATCCATTATGAAGACATTTTTTAACTTCAAACCATTGCTTTCAGCTAAAGTATGAGTCCATAATCCACGACATTGCTTTCTCCAGTGAAAATCAATATAATATGCTGTCTTTTACAGTTTCTTGACTATTTGACACTTTTCAAGGTATGGGAAGTTTTTCACTATAATTTCACTATGAACCAAACACTCATATAAGTTTGAATGTAAAAACAAAAAAAATAACATAAATATCTGTGAATAATTACGGATAATTAGTCAACACTGATGTATTTATAAGAAAAAATCCTGGAACAGCGAGTTTGTGTTCTTTCATTAGAACAACATGCAGTTAATGGTGATTTAGCCAACGTTTTGTTTTAAATGAGGGCACAAAACTGTCCCTGAAAGACACCCTTTCTACTAATATACCTTTAAGGTACTAACATGCACACTTTAGGAGTAAATAAGGATGCAAATGTGAAACTTTACAGGTTGCCAACACAGTGACAGCTTTTGTAGCATACATTTTATAATTTTTTTGTAAGAGTGCATGTGTTCATCATAATAATCATCTAAAAGATTATTATAATTTTGAGTGGACTGACGAAAGGTTTATCTCATTCCCCCATGTCTTGCCCAGTGTAGTCTCTAAAGGACACTGTTTCTCCAGATTTTTGTTTAGCTTGTCCAGAAGGTGGCATCTCTAACCTGCTTGTGTGTCCACATGATGGCGTTTCAGGAAAGTACAGTAATAGTTACAGTACAGAATAATGATACCCGTTCCCAGTTCAGAATGAATATAAGAGGACGCCACCTTTTGGCTGAAAACCCAATCAGTTCAATAAATGAATATGCTCTTACATATAGTAAACTCTTTAACACCAACATATTTTAGATGCAATAACCATTTATTTTACATTTTATTCACCACATTTAATCAACATTTGGATATCACTAGTTAATTGAAATAGTGTTGTGATGTGATAAATTAAATTTTATTGAAAATATGAATTATTATATAGCTACAGTTAGTAAAATGCTGCACTATTTTTGTCATGTTACACTGAAGGACATGTTAAGGTATCAAGCTAGTCTGACAATTTGTCAAGTAAAGTTTTTAACTATACATAATACATGCATTAATGTTGATAATTTGTGGTGTTTCTTGAGAAGTGTTGGTTTACACTTTATTTTAAGGTGTCCTTGTACTGAGTAATATGAATTGACTACATACTTACTATATGGTTATGGTTAGGATTAGGGTTACTTCTATGTAATTATGTATAATTTATCATTATAAACTGTAAGTACATGTAACGTGTATCAAAGACACCTTCAAATAAAGTGTTACCAAATGTTGCTTTGGACACTAGCTGAAATTAAATAAATGTAATTTCCTGAGAAACAAAATGTTCAATGACACTCAAGAGATTGTCATTTCTGTATTTAACAGTTCATAATTAGTCTCGTCAATGTCCATATTTTACTTGAAATGGTAAATACATACATACATCAATAAATCTAATTTTTCTTTAAATTGATTAAACCAAATGGCAAAAATATAAGAGAAAATCTGTCAATTTTGATTGTATTTTATTAGTAGCTATATTTTATTCTATATTATAGTGCCATTTATAGCATGTTTTAATTAGCAGGGATCTGTTTCTCATTCCCTGCGTGTCAAGTCTAGCTAGTGAAGGACAGTCAGGACCCCTGTGAGTCAGCAGACGTCAGCCGTTCCCCCCAGAGCCGCTATATTGATGCCCTCGCGAACCCCATTGCTTTCAATTAACCTTTCGCTTTAGACCACTGACGCAAATGCAGACACGATGAGAGGAGATTTGAATGTCTCATCAAGGTTTGTTTGTATCCAACTGTAATGCTGATTAACCACTAAGTCCTATGGTGACGTCATATTTGACATGTTTTGCAAATAACACAATTAAACAAGTCTCTATTTGTGGTATCAATTTGGTTGGCGATGCACGTAGGTAGTTATTTCGAGCTACTTTTAGGACTAGCTATGGTATTTTCTCTCTATTTGTCTTGTTCTCACTGAAGTCTATTTATGTATTTGTACAGTTTGCCTTTTTTAGGTATTGGTCCTTTAATAGTGCCATAAATTGTGTTTGTACAGACAGTCCTGAAGCTGCAGTGACCAAAAAGCATGCAGCAATTGAAAGAAGAGATTGTCACTTGAAGATTTTCCTATCTTCAAGTGAGACTACAATATCCTTTTGGACATTTACTCCCAGATGGCCACTTGATTTATAGCAGCACACCTGCTGCACCTTCTGCTGATTTCTTAAATATAACTCTACATTTCATGGCAGTGATTGGTCGATCAGAGCGCTCCAGGAATAACAAAGGATGTTGATTCAAGAACATGTTCTGCTGGTGAGCCGCATGATGAACCTCATTCATACTGGTCCCAGTCATTTGGAGCGCAAGGCCTTTCTTAGTTAATGTGTATTTGACACCTGATCTATCAGTAATATATACAGTGGGGGAAAACACATATTTGAAGCCCTGCTGATTTTGTACGTTTGCCCACTGACAAAGAAATGATCAGTCTATAATTTTAATAGTAGGTTTATTTGAACAGTGAGAGACAGAATAACAACAACAAAATCCAGAAAAACGCATTTCAAATAAGTTATACATTGATTTGCATTTTAATGAGTGCAATAAGTATTTGACCCATTTGCAAAACATGACTTAGTATTTGGTGGCAAAACCCTTGTTGGCAATCACAGAGGTAAGATGTTTCTTGTAGTTGGCCACCAGGTTTTCGCACATCTCAGGAGAGATTTTGTCCCACTCCTCTTTGCAGATCCTCTCCAAGTCATGAAGGTTTTGAGGCTGACGTTTGGCAACTTGCACCCTCAGCTCCCTCCACAGATTTTCTATGGGATTAAGGTCTGGAGACTGGCTCAGCCACTCCAGGACCTTAATGTGCTTCTTCTTGAGCCACTCTTTTGTTGCCTTGGCCATGTGTTTTGGGTAATTTTCATGCTAGAATACCCATCCACGACCCATTTTCAATACCCTGGCTGGCTTCAATGCCCTGATGGTACATGCCCCCATCCATTGTCACTTTGATGCGGTACAGTTTTCCTGTCTTTCCACCTCCAAATTTTTAACGATGAGGAAGGTATTTTTGGGGTCACATAGGCAGCATTCCTCCTCCTCCAAACATGGCGAGTTGAGCTGATACCAAAGAGCTGGATTTTGGTCTCATCTGACCACAACACTTTCACCCAGTTCTCCTCTGAATCATTGGCAAACTTCAGATAAGATAAGATTAAACTCAGATGAGCTTTATTTGTCACATACACAATTATACAGAGTATAACCAGCAGTGAAATGTGTTCTCTGCATTTAACCCATCCAAGTGCACACACACTTGGAGCGGTGGCCTGTACATTTGCTTTCTTGAGCAGGGGAACCTTGCGGGCACTGCAGGATCAGACCCTCACAGTGTAGTGTGTTACCAATTGTTTTCTTGGTGACTATGGTCCCAGCTGCTCTGAGATCATTGACAAGATCCTCCCATGTAGTTCTGGGCTGATTCCTCACCGTTCTCATGATCATTGAAACTCAAAGAGGTGAGATCTTGCATGGAGACCCAGAACGAAGGAGATTGACAGTTATTTTGTGTTTCTTCCATTTCTGAATAATCTCACAGACTGTTGTCACCTTCTTACCAAGCTGCTTGGCGATAGATGTAGCCCACTCCAGCCTTGTGTATGTCTACAATCTTGTCCCTGACATTCTTGGACAGCTCTTTGGTCTTGGCCATGGTGGAGAGTTTGGAATCTGATTGATTGATTGCTTCTGAGGACATGTGTCTTTTATACAGGTAACAAGATGAGAAGACTTTAACAGCGTGCTCCTAATCTCAGCTCCTTACCTGTATTAAATATATGTATACCTGTAGACCTGTATACTGTATCTTGCTGATTGATAGGGGATCAAATACTTATTTCACTCATTAAAATGCAAATAAATGTACAACTTTTTTGAAATGCGTATTTCTGGATTTTTTCTCTCTCACTGTTCAAATAAAACTACCATTAACATTATAGACTGATCATTTCTTTGTCAGTTGGCAAATGTACAAAATCAGCAGGGGATCAAATAATCCCCCCCCCCCCACTGTATTTCTGTTCATTTTATTAAAACAGGAGCTGGTTTTGGTAAAAACAAACACGTAAAAAAATATCCAGTGGCATCAAATGTCTATAAAAGAACATTTAAAGAAATATGAATTTCATTGAACGGTCACAGATCCCCATTTCAATTGTAAACTTTAATATTGTAGCTGTGGAGTGCCTTTGGACATTTGAAAACTGAGAAAAAAAAGTGAACGCAAATAACTATTTTAATAAATACATTTCTAAATATATAAATACATTTCTTAAAAATTATAATAATAATAACAACACAAATAGCTAAAACAGTTATTATTATTATTGTTATTATTATTGACGTTCAACATTGCACCACTAAGAACAAAAACATAAACTGGTAAACAAAACATAAACTGGTAAACAAAACAAAAATTGTCATTCATATTTAGCAAAATAATAAAAATAATAATAACAACAACAACAACAATCATAACAAGAATTGTATTAAAAAGAAATGTAATTAATTATCTAAATAAATCAATTATTATGATTGTTATTATTATTATTATTATTATTATTATTGACATTACATATTTGACCACTAGAACAAATAGACAAAATAATAAATAAATAAAAATGAATGTCCTAAAGAAAACTGAAATGGATAATTAATAAGCTAAATAAAATTTAAAATTAATACATTTTAGTGAATATTCATCATATTGAAATATAATAATAATAATTATTTTAGTAGTAGTAGTAGTATTGTAGTATCATTATTGAGCTTTTTTTGCGGTCATTGGGGATGTTTAAATTAATTGTAGGCTTAAGCTGAGTAGAGTTGTATTTTTGTATTTGCATCTTTGCACAGGAAGTGAGGTAAAGAAAGCAGTAACAGGCTAGTGGAGGGATCCTGGCTGGAGCACATGCTGAAACATCAGTGAAAGTGCAGTCGGCAGCGTTACATAACACACTGAGTTCAGGACTCCTGCAGCTCGAGGGCTCTGTCAGATACATCAGAAGAAGCCCTTACACCGTCAAATGCTCAACAAATGTATAATTAAGCTAAATATGAATAAATAAAGGATGTCTAGGGCGCTGAACAAAAAAACATTTAAAAAGTACAACTTTATATATTCTGCCTTCTGCATTTCTTATTCACAGCGATTTTGATGTAGTCACTGTTTATGTGTCTATGTTTATATAGTTTTGCTTGTGTCTAATAATAGGAATATGATATATTTAATTAACTTCACTAAAGAACATTTACATCTTGCCTTTTAAAATCCACAAACACAAGTCAGCAGAGAATTAATTCGGTGCACTGATATAAGAAAAGGTTATAAAATGCTCATTAAATTCATAATTTATTAAAATTCTTTCAGCCCCTTCAATAAATCATAAACTCACTCACAGTCTTGTTATTTTTTAATGCCTGCTTAATTTTAGACTCTAGGTTTGTCCTCGTCAGAAACGCTGATCTCGGCTGACGTGGGAAGAGACTGGAGGTTTTGACGCTGATCGAAGCTGAAGCTGGAGACACATAAGAGGCTCTGAGAGTCCCTCACGTCACGTGACAGAGGAATGTCACAGCTGTGTGAGCCCTGTTTGCATGATTTAATCAGCCCACAAATCCTCAAGCTCCTGCTCTTTTCGATTCCACTCCATTTGCGAAAAAGGGCTTGAGATTTGGCTTTTTAAAAACACGTTTTAAATCATACAGCACCCACAAGCTGAATATTAGATTATTTAATGTTATATGAATGCCATACGTTCACAATTAGATTTTCCACGAGGTTACATTATTCATCACTCAGTTGTTAGGTGTCAATCACCTTGCATTGTAAACAAGTCAGCCAAACTCAAACTGTTACATCTTTAGGGGCCGTTCACACAAAACGCCATTGCATTTAAAAACATGAAAACCTGGGCAGTAAAAAAAAAAAATTAGATGTGTTTTTTAAAAGCTGAAATGAATTGAAATTGAACTTATGATTTAGAGTGCTGTGTCATGTGCAATCAACTGCAAAAGATGTGAAAATACGTCCATCTAGCATGTTTACATAGAAAAACAGTGTGGAATGCAAAACGCATTCTGTGTGAACAGCCCTATAGAAAGTTAATTGGCTAACCAATCAAAGTACTGTTAATTATAATAAACATGATATGTTTAGAATTTTAATTAATTCATATAACACTTTGACTCTGATACTATCAAATCATTGCTCCTGTTCTGATTATCACGACCAGCTTGAAGGCCTTTTGACACCACGATGAATGTTGGAGGGAAATTTGGTCATATAATCCACAAGTAATCTGCAAGACTCCAATCCATCAATTAACATCTTGTAAAGCAAAAAGCTGTGTGTTTGTATAAGGTAATTTTAACTTCAAACTGTCACTTCTAGCCAAAATACTAGTCCACAATCCTCTCACATTAAAATCCACTGATATATTTATTTAGAACTATTTTAGGCTTTTGTCTTGTAGAAGGGGTTTGATCTGTGCCCATTTTTCTCCTGATTCAGATGATTTGACTTTTTCATTGGAGAAAATAATATTATGATTGGAAGACTCATATTTTAGGAGGAAGCAATGGTTTAAATTACAACTTGATGATGGATTTGTTTCTTACAAACACATAGTTTTTCAGCCGATAAGACATTAACTGATGGACTGGAGTCATGTGGATTACTTGTGGATTATTAAGATGTTTTATAGGCTGTTTGGACTCTCATTCTGACGGCACCCATTCACTGCAGATGATCCATTGGTGAGCAAGTGATGTAATGCTACATTTCACCAAATCTGTTCTGATGAAGAAACAAACTCATCTACATCTTGGATGAGCTGAAAGTGAGTACATTTTCAGTTTGGGTCAACTGTATCTTTAAGAGAGTATAATATATATATATATATACACAGTACACAGTGAGACATCACAAATAACAGATCAGTGATTTTTATAGTTTTTTTTACTATTTATCGTTACAAATCAGAACTTGACTGATTATCAAAAGAACTTCTGTGGCTTATCGACAAAATAAAGATTTGAATACATATTTAACATCATAAATTTATTGAACAGACAGCTGGGACATTAGTTTATGATCGCAAAATACAATAATTATGGTCATTTAAAAATACATCCCTCAAGAATGGCATTTAACAGGCCGCTTTCAAATTAATGTTTAAACACAATCAAATCAGCAAGAAATGTTTCAGAATAGAAGGGCGATAACATCAAGGCTCTTTATGATGAAGCAGAATTTAGAAACATGAATTTCTTTCTACATTCTATCATCTAAATTCCTAGAGGAATTCATACAACTGCAGAAGCACAGCAGTGGATAAAGTGTCAAAAATAATGATTATTTAACTGAAATTTCTATACCCAAACATGCACACAAACACACGTTCTCAGCTTTAATGTGTGCCCTCAGCCCAACCACTTGTCAAATACTTTCTTTGCCCCTAGGTGGACACATTATGCAGCCTCGTTCCCAAATAGAAAGAGAGGCTTGGATGAAGATGATCCGAACTGACAACTTTGCTGAGAAGGGGCAACTATGTTTGTTTTTCCTTTTTGCAGGAGAAAGGGAGAAGAGAGAAGAGAGAGATGGGAAAAACCCACACTGACTCAACCCTCTGAGGTAGAGGAACATTAACAGGGAGGCTCTTTGATTTACAGTGTAACAGCGAACAAACAGGATCAAGGCAGGATTTTACATTTTTGGGGTATTACACTCTATCATGCGATGTGCAAGTTGTACATTTTGGATCAAAGAGGTTTAGCAATCTAAGGCACCCAGCAAACATTATCAAACTTGTTTTCATAAACATGACGTGACATGCACCAAATGATGGGTTACTGATATTGTAATATGTAACTATGTGAAACTAGGACGTTAATACAATAAACATTTATACATGATCGCCTGACATAATGCTTAGATTATATTTCCTATGTGCTAAAAGTAGCAACAACAAGCACATTTGACATTTCTAAGTAAATTAAGTTGAGAAATGACAGGCCCACATGATCTATACGCACATTTTATTCCGCTTTGGATTTCCAAATCTTGATTAGGACATGAGTTTAGATTAGAAAACAGTTGTGATGACAGTTCAAGGCCATTAAAGGGAAAGCAGTGACTTTTGATTAGTTGCTCTAAAATTGCAAATGCATACCATATTAGAATAGTACAAGCATTGATGTTTACCCCTAAGTAAAGTTTAACTAAATTAAATATCCAGTTAAAAAAAAAGTTATGTTATTTAGTATATTTTTAAAAGTGCAGTTTTACGGGAGCAAATCTGTGCCCTTTAATATATGGCTTTATGTATGTAAATATACAAAACTTGCCTTCAAACCTGATGCTAAAAATGGTCAATTTTAGTAAATCTTCAAATATCAACATCTTTAGACCTAATGCAGTTATTCGAGGTTACAAATTGTGTGTACTGACAAAAATATATATTAAAAAACACTATTGATATTTAGTTATTTTTTATTAACCTTTATTTAACCAGAAGAGGACTCTCTGAGATTAAAAATCTCTTTTGCAGGAGTGTTCTGGCCAAAATGGACAGCAATACATCAGTTTCATCACAAGATATTACAACACAGACAGACTAGAGACACTTTGCAATCCATTACTTCTGTAATATGGAGTATTGCCAAGTTAAAAGCATATGAAATGAGAACATATGCTGAATGGGTTTTTATCTATTGAAAATTGATTGGATGGTGAAGTTCCATAGTTAAATAAATGGAGAATACTTTAGATGTAGAGGCTGAAGGTCATGCTCAAACTTAACCCAAGATGAAAATTAGCTGAAAATGTATTCACCCTCAGGCCATCCAAGGTGTAGATTATCACAAAATTATTACATGACTTGCTCACCAATGGATCCTCTGCACTGATTGGGTGCCGTCAGAATGAGAGTCCAAACAGCTGATAAACATCACAATAATCCACAAGTAATCCACATGTCTCCAGTCCATCAGTTAATGTTTGTCAATTAAAAAGCTCTCTTTAGAAAAAAAAATATATATATATATATATATATATATATCAAGGTTTCTTAATCATGGTTTTGTTTTAAAAAACACACAGCTTTTCACTTCTCAAGACATTAATGGATGGACTGTTGTCATGTGGATTACTTGTGGATTATTGTGAAGTTTTTATCAGCTGTTTGAACTCTGATTCTGCCGGCACCCATTCCGAGCGGGTCCATTGGTGAGTGATGTAATGCTACATTTCTTTAAATCTGTTCGGAAACAAACTCATTTTGGATGGCCTCGGGGTGAGTAAATCTTCAGCATCAACTATTAAGAGATCACAATCAAATAATTTTTGCAGTTATTGCTGTAACATGTATTAATCACCATTAAATTGCCTCATTGACTATTTCAAAGATTTTATAAAGACATTATCAACATAATTGGTCCAAAACAATGTTTGAATGGTTGTTGGTTTCATTTAGTTGTAGACGGTTTTATTTATATACATTTTAATCAAAGATTACAAAAACTAAAATTTCTTCCTTTGGAATAACATGATGAATTGTGCACTATAACACCAGGAATGTATTTTAGGAGAGTACATAGGGTTTCTTCGGATTTCATGTCGACCTTAAGAGATTATTTGTGCACTCATGGCTACAGCCCTGAAGCTAATATTTTTCATCTAAAGTGCAACTGCAAGTACAATATAATCCTATATAATTATATAATCTAGTATAATTTAAAAAAACGAGATGTTGCAATAGCTATGCAAACAAATAATTATTCAGACAAACATGGTGATGGATTAAAATAATAGTGGATATAAATTCAGAAAAAGGGAACACGTGGATAGATTAACAATACAGTTCACCGTGAATGTGAGTTTGAGTGTTGAAGAAAAACGAAAAGTGAATAGACCTTAGTCAGGTGAGACACCATGCTGAAGTTTACATGGATGAAAACAAGGCTGTACAGGAATACATACTTACAACCTTTACAACAGCACAAACTTTATAAAGGTCCTCGATATGTGGACCTTTTCACAACTCACAACTTTTAAAATTCTTTTGTGTTTGAGTTTCTGTTTGCTGAAAGTTTTTCAAAAAAGACTTTTCATCAGCGACCATGCATGTTGTTCAGCAGCATTACAATCCATTGGGCACACTGTACTTCTATCCATCACAGCCTTGTTTTCATAGATTGCTGAAGGGATGACATATTTTTGTAGGCTAAAACCTGTAAACGAAGTTTTTAGCACTTTCTGTTCCATGGTTCTAAAGAAGACAATATGTTTTTTTTTAATGGGTTTTTGGTTAAATGTCTGAAATATGGTCTGTGGTTAACGCAAGCTCAAGATAATTCCACATTTTATTCTAAGACATAAACTACATCAGTAAAGCCCAAAGTATACTTCACTTTTTACGCGTACGTGAGGGACAGCGTACAGTGTGCGTAATGCGAATTGCGTCATCAGAACAGTACGATTTTTGAAACCGCACGTACTTTGTGTGCTCAGGTCGCACATGCACACTGAAGTTATTTTGCAGTGATCAGTTTTTCCACATGGTGGCAACACTGTACAGGGCCTGCGCCGAGGCGGACAATGACAACAAAATAGCAGATACTGCAACAACAAACGCTCACATTAACAAGCGTTTGTGAGCGAGAGGGTATGAGACAGCTCAGTTTTGGTTTAAAAGACTCAAAAAAATATTTGTTATCAGTCATGACTTAACAGGGAAAAAAGAGCAGACACTGAACATGGATGAATATTTCTAGAGTACATACGCTAGCGTGCGCGTACAAAAACGAAGTACACTTAGGCCTAAATACTTCCATGTGATTTTTTACTTGTCTTAAAAAGCTGCTTGCTAACAGAAGTTACTGATTTGCAGCCATGTTGTGTTTATAATCGCACTCTTGCAAACTATTTTGAATCAAATTTTCAAGGAACATATTTTTTAAATAAAGAAATCGGACACTTGGTGGTGACGTTAAGTATTTAGTTCATTTGTAGCCTACAGTTAGCTTTTTATTTCTGGTGACGGTATTTAGGTCTCAAAATACATAAAAGTTGTATTAATTTGTGAAGATTATCATGATGAACAAAATGTCGAGGGAACCAGCTAAGCTTTGGGTTGGCCTAAAAAAATATATGTCATCACTGCAGCACTCTATTTCTATCAGAAATTAAATATCGCACTTCCCTGACTAAGGTCTATGCTAATCATTAGCAAAGTTATCATATACAACAATTGCTTTTTTATATTTTATTTGTTTAGTTACTATGATAACTCCTGCAAAGATAAGAAATGGTTGCATCACAATAACTATTTATTCAAATCAAAACCAGATGAGGCTGACACTTTGGGACTTGCTGCTTTTGAAAGACCTGCATTTGTTTCTATTTAACCTTGAGCTCAGTGAAGAACTAGCAGTTTGAGTTTTCTCTTTCCTCGAAATCCTCAAAGTGTACATCAAATAATACAGGCTTTACCCTGTTTTTATTGCACGCTGCTACATCTCCGGTCCTCAAGCAGCACCTGCTGGCAGGCTGCCCTGCCCCGTTTATCACTACATTACATATATTCGACTGACAGAGGATCTGAGCAGCTTTGAAGCAGTGTCTTTTCAACCTCAAGTATAACAGTGGTTTGTTCCGTAAGGCAAAATAGATTCACATGCAATACATCCTCCAGCCCTCTAGATGGAGCTACGGCGTTTGGAGAGTCTATGGTAATGTGCTGGGCTGAGCAGGCCCGTGTACACCGAACTGGTGGCCGAGTGCTCCTGCAAGGCACTGCACGCACAGCCATTGGAGTGGAGAGCGTCGGAGGTCTCGCTGTGATCCATGTAGGTGTCTGAAGTGGACAGATCGTGGGAGATAATCATGGGAATCGAGTAGCGCATCTTCTCCTGGCTTTTGTACCAGAGACAAGAGCACATGGACTGGAAATGAAGCACTTCGGCGTAGACGTTACACAACCCTTTCCCGGAGCCTCCTCCGTGGCCTGCAGCGGATGAAGATGGCGGGTCGGACATGCAGTGGTTGGTTCCGGCGCCGCCGGTGTGCCTGTTTCGGGACAGCAACGTACGCTGTTCGGCGTCACGCCGTTCGTCCTCTGCGTTCATGGTCATGAAACGCAGAACCACCAGGTTCAGGAAGGCGCCGATGACTGTGAGTCCCGTGAGGATGTACATGAAGCTAAACGCGACGTACTGGGGGTTGGTTTGTAATGCATTATCCTTCTGCAGGGCTACATAGTCCCCAAAACCAATGGTGGTGAGGGTTATGAAGCAGTAATAGTACGCGTGGAAGAAGCTCCAGTCCTCATAGCAGGAGAAAGCCGCTGCTCCCACGCACAAGGTGCTCATGCAGGATATTAAGCCAATGCACACCATGTTGGCCAGGGAGACCTCGGTTTTCCGAAGGCCAAGACACTTTTTGAGATGGTGCAACAGGTACTTGACGAAGGTGTTGATGCGTTCACCCAGACTCTGGAACATCACCAGGGTGAGGGGGATCCCGAGGAGAGCGTAGAACATGCAGAATACCTTCCCACCATCCGTGCTGGGGGCCGCATGACCATATCCTAGAAAATATAATGGATGTAACTCGTTATTTTTATTGTTGTCAATAATCAATCTCATAATTTGTAGAGATGCACCGGTCACAAATTGGAACCAGATGGCTTTTGGTCCAATGTACGATCGGTGACCAGCCATTATTTATTTTAAATTTGCCCAATCTCTATTCTTGAAATGCACACAAACTGCATTGCAATGTTTTGCAAAAATGTAATTTGTGTGGAAATATTACGAAGTCTGTACACAGGACGTTAACAGAGGCCAGAGGCACTGAAGACGGTCACAAAGAGTAGAAAATACTGTACAGGCAGAGCAAGCTCACTGTTCATGATGCACAAAATATGGGAAGAAAAATATAAATACTGAATTGGGGATGGTGGGGTTGTATGAATGTACCACTGAAGGGAATTGACTGTCTTTAGACATGTTTTGATGCTTTTATTTAATAGTGTTCATAAGCATAGCTACTTTATTTTTAGTGGAAACTGCATGAAATGCTATATCATTGCTTTTTCATAAGCGCCACCTCCTGTCAGAGAGTGAATCTACATTTTCATGTAATCTATGTGCTGTTTTTGTTTTGTGCAGGTGTCTTTTAGGGGTGTAAGAAAATATCGATATACGTGAGTATATACTTTATCGATTCTCAAAAACGGAATATCAATATTTAAAAAAAAATCATGCAAGATTCATGGCAGTTGTTTTGCCAGTTTTCTTCATTGCCTGGATTCACACTGTTCATGGCATGAGAATGTAATGGTGCATGCCAGGTTCCATCAAACCCTCTATATTAATCCAAAACGTATGCTGCACGATTAATCTTAATGAAAAGAACAGTGGATTTCATGAGGAATTTACCTCTGTTCATCAATTTCATGGGTGGTGTCAGAGTGACAAGAAAATAATTTGCTGCTCGCAATGCAATGTAGATATCAAGGCATCTATCAGTTTGCCACAGAACCACCTAATGAAAACGCTTGATATACACCCTAGTTTTAAAAAAAAATCGTGTAAATTCAGAGTACTTCAGACTGCATGTGCCTCTAGAAGCTTTGTTTTGTTGTATTAATCGTGAAAACGCATGGCTAGGATACATCCCAAAGAGGCAAAAATGGTTTACAGATCAATGGCACTTTCATTTAAAATCATGATTGGTGCCATCACTAATAATTAGTTTTGTAGTTTAAGCTGCACCACTCAATCAGAGCAGTGTTCCTTACCCATCTTCAAGAAACGGCTAACACATTTCATCTTTATTGACCCTCTAATAGACTCTGTCTAAATATTTTATCACTCTTCTTTTTATTTAAAAATACACAAACATTTGACCCTTATCAATTGATATTTATCTCTAACTGTGCTTTTCTAGAAAACTAACACATGTTTAATTGTTCTATATACATACTAGTTTCTAAAAAAATAATCATTCCTACGTACCAGGCTAAAATTGTATGGCACTTGTATATTGCTCTTTTGTTGTTTTGATTGCTCTATAATGTCCTCATTTGTAAGTCCTTTGGATAAAAGATCTTGCTAAATGGAATAAATAAATAAATATCCTGGATCCACGTAATTGGCACTAGAAAATCATGATTGGTGCATCACTAATAATTAGTTTTGTAGTTTAAGCTGCAGTAAGCGATTTCAGAGAAACACTGTTGATAGTGGACCAGACCGAGTACCAAAAATATACTTGTAGCCAATCACCAGTAAGGGGCGTGTCCTCACATGACAGGGGAGATGCCTGTGTTGCATAGCATGTATGTGAATTTGGGGACAGAGCTATCAAGACAGGGGTTTGATCCTTTTAGGTAAGAGCGTGTTTGTTTTGATGATTTCAAATATCAACAGCCTTTCTCAGAAATCACTTACTCCACCTTTAATGGCTAATTTTGGTCCCTTTAGACATTCTGTTGACTAAGTAACTTTGCAACTACACCTTAACTTAATTATTACTAGAGTATTAGTAGATTGCTAGGTTGGGATTAGTAGAATAAATTGACAAGTACTTGCAAAGTCACTTACAAAGTCAGTAGAATGTCCTTTGGGGGAATTTATACAATACAGATTGTTTCAAAGCAGCTTCAGAGTAATAGGAGATAACAGTAAGTAGCTGTAAAGCAGTACTAACGAAGTCTATAGTGCCATTATTTAGCTTAATTTAATGTTGATTTAGTTCAGTAACAGTGTCAGTGTTGCAAAGTTCATCAAAACAAATTCAATTTAACTATAAAGCAGCTCTACAGACGACAACAGAGTCATAATTCAGCTCAAGTCAGTACCATGTTGATTCAACTCAGTTCAGTTACAGTGTCAATGTTGTAAAGTTCATCAGTTATGAAACAAATTCAGTTCCACTGTAAAGCAGCTTTATAGTGCTAAACTGAGGTATCATTTTTAGTGGAATGTAGCTTTAAATTTAGTGTGTTGCTCATGAACACAATTATGAATCTACAGGATTAAAACTTTAATACACAAGCTTCACCATCCCTTTTTTATTACAATGTGCATATTAAGGCTGCTACTACAATGTTTATACTTTAACTGAAGATGCACACCATGTGACATATAAATCAAATATCAATGGATGTTGATCTAGGAACATGTTCTAGTCCAATAATAAACACGTCAGGCCTGAAATGTTTCTTTAAGGAATTACCAGAGTGACAAGCTCATCTAAAGTATAGAATAACTTACAAAATATGCTTAATCACTCATACAAGCATAATGGGTACAATAGGATAGAAAGGGAGGTTGTCCATGTACTGTATATGGTTTTGTGGTGTATTCTAAAATACATTGTATAAATATAGAATTGTTACATAATAAACTCAAATATACCTGACATATTATTGTTTTCAGTATGATTGATACAACTGTATCCTAAAATTGAGGGATAAAACAGAATTACCTATTATTAATATTAAGTAACAACTTGTATTATTTATATTATAAACAACATTGAAGCATAACTAAAATAATTTGCTGATGGAACCATTGAATGTTAGTTGAAAAATCGATAATAAAGACATAAAGTGTATTTGTATTAACATAATGTTTAGTTATTGGGTTTGCATAAAGGTCAGTGTTCAATGTGTTTACTGTAGATGTATTTTGAGAAGTATAGAGTTTGTGTTTTTATACGAGAAAGAAATCTGCCAGGTTCAGTTGTATGCAATTTATATTTTACATTTAAAGGGAGCTCTATGTGTTAACTGCAATGATAAAAATGATTAAAGATTAATGTTTCAAATATATAAATGTGATGAAAGAATGTTGATGGAGCAAACTGGTGTAAGTTATTGTGTAACAGAGACAAAATAATATTTATGGATATTTCTCTTAAACAGGCCAAATACTGAATATATTATGCAAATAACTTGCTTATCAGAGGTTATACCTGTAGTTAAAGATGTTCATGAACACCATACTTGTTATTTAGCACTTGTGCTTGGATGGCAGCTTTAATTGGACAAATTGCAGAAGCTACACAAATAATGCAATTTGACATATTTAACAGAAACAAAAATCTTTTTTTTTTTTTATGAATAGTTTACCCCAAAAATGTCCACCAATTAATGTCTTGTGAAGGGAAAATCTGCATGTTTGTAAGAAACAAATCCATCATTAAGGGGTTTCAACTGTTGTTTATGGCCAAAATACGGGTCCATAATTCATAATAACCCTTACTCCAGTGAAAAAGTCCATCCCCTGTTGTCCTCTCTTTAAAAAAAATAAAAACTGTACTGACATATTTGTTTAGAACTGTTTAGGACTGTTTTCACTGGGAAAAAGTGTTTGCTCTGTGCATATATCGCTCCTGGTTCAGACAAGATGCATTTTCACTGGAAAAAGCAATATTATGAATAAAGGACTCAAGCAATGGTTTTAAAATAAAAAAACGTCTCATTGATTTATTACAAAAAATGCTTTTGACATTATTTGATGGACTGGAGTGGAATGGATTACTGTGAAGTTTTTATCAGCCGTTCGGACTCTGATTCTGACCGCACCCATTCACTCTAATGGTGAGCAAATCATGTAATGCTACATTTTTCCTAATCTCTTCAGATGCAGAAACAAACTCATCTACATCTTGGATGACCTGAGGGTGAGTACGTTTAAGGCAAATCTTCATTTTTTTAAAGGATGTGCGTGGACTTCTTCATAGGAATCCAGTGTTCAAATTCAAAATCTTGTTTGCTAAAATATTAACTTTTGGGATGAAAAGGCACTGTAAGTACAACACTATCCCTACTAAAAATTATTTAACTGAGATTCATCTTGCTTGATCATCTGTAATTGTTTTTGCATTGCACTTTGATGGAGTCCAGTTGCTCTTATTATAGAAGCAGCATGAATTATTCATTTGAAAGCGGCTCAGTCGAGCCATCTGTATGTACAGGCTGCTGTTTAGAGTTCATTCTCATGTCTCTGCTTCTCTCCATCCATTCAGCTTACATCTCCTAAAATAACTCATTTTTTTCTGAATTATTATTATCAAATATGCTGCAGTCACTGCAAATCCATTCAGTAGTTGAACACATTTTATAAAGGGGTTGGGGATTAAATACTTAGAGAAGGTGTGAGAGTGTTGGGGCCTTGGGGGAAGGGATTGTGCGAAATTACGGATTAAAGATGTTTGCCATTGGTTAAATTACAATATAAACTACACTATATTGCCAAAAGTATTGGGTCACCCCCTTCTAATGAAATGTTTGACTACTTTAGTAATTTCCATGAGTACAAATCTTAATGTTTACGCATATAATGATATTCTAGGGAATTGTGTGCTTCTAATTTTATAGCAACAGTTTGGACAGGACCCTTTTCTATTCTAACATGACAGTGCCTCTGTGTATAAGGCAAGGATTAAATCCCATTTCTCTGAGACCCCTTCCCCTTAGTTTTGCGCGTTCATGATGATTCAGTCAGTGTACCCCTTAAAACCAAGGAAGAACTACCCAGAACACACTGACTGGTCTTAAATAATTTATTTAAAATTACAGTCTTTTTTGTGCTCTAAAGCCATTACATATATATTTGTTCTAATCCCAGCTGAACACCTCTGGTCACTAAAACCCACGTGACTTTAAATGCAGTCGCCTCTGGTGACCTTGAGCCAAAAAGTGGCGTCATTCATAGGGGTATGTTTTCATCAAACACCAATGAAGGGGAAGGGGTAAGACATATGGTACATATGGGTACAGTCATTTCATACACTTCAAAACACCAAACACAAATGTTGCAAAAGTCATTTCATACACTTCAAAACAGGTGGAAATAATTTTTTTAAGTACATGATTTATGTTTCCATCTTTGTTGCCACAGTTTGGAAGTGCCCTTTTCTCTTCTAAAGAAGGGGGTGTCCCAGTACTTTTGTCCATATAATGAATGTACAAGTCATTGGTGATTGGTGATGAATTTTTGGCTCAAGGTCTGCATTTAAAGTCACACCAGATGTGTTCAGCTGGGATTAGGACTTGGCTTTCTGCAGACCAGTCAAGTTCTTCCACACTGACTGAATTATCATTTCTCTTTGATCCTTTCATTATACACAGAGACACTGTCATGTTAGAATAGAAAAGGGTCTTGTCCAAACTGTTGTTATAAAATTAGAAGCACACAATTCTCTAGAATATCATTATATGCTTAAACATTAAGATTTGTACTCATGGAAATTACTAAAGTAGTCAAACCTTTCATTAAAAGAGGGTTACCCAATACTTTTGGCAATATAGTGTATATTAAGAGACAAGCATAAGGAGTGATAATAATAAATACAAGGGACAAAATGTAATATATATGTACCTAAGTGTGTGCGGTGTTTGCATGCGTTTGTTAAATCAGATCAAAGGCTGATCTGGGACGCATCCACCTTTATTAAAATTACATCACTGTCAGCTCACCAGTCCTACATCAAGGATTAATGAAATTATTAATAATCAGATTATCCTATGGCACATATAAAACTGCTTTACACTCTTAAAAATAAAGGTGCTTCACGATGCCATAGAATAACCTTTTTGTCTAAATGGTTCCATGAAGAACCTTTAACATCCGAAGAACCTTTCTGTTTCACAAAAGGTTATTTGTGGTGAAAGAAGGGTCTTCAGATTATAAAAGATAAGGAAAGAGATGGCTCTTTAAAGTACTTTTGACTGAATGGTTCTTTGTGGAACTGAAAATTGTTCTTCTATGGCATTGCTGTGAAGAACCTTTTAAGCACCTTCATTTTTAAGAGTGTACAGGACCCTCCAAAGACGTTTTAGAATATACAAAGAAATAAAAACCCATATGTTTATTTATATACATGATTATTAATATTTGTGTGTGCACACATGCTGAGCCGTTATGTTTAATAGGCTATATGTAATTGTAGCTGCGTTTTGGGGGGTTGACAGACTCCGGTCAAATGTCCTGCTGCTGTCACTTTTAATCTTCTTGAAAATTGAGATGGCAAACCAGTGCTGCAGAGTCGTGTGGTTATATAATGCTATTTGGTTTTCTCTTTTACGTAAGACAGTGTTTAGTGACTTGATAATAAATGTCAGATTCCCTTCTTTGATATACAGTGAGGTAAAAAAATATTTGATCCCCTGCTGATTTTGTACGTTTGCCCACTGACAAATAAATTATCAGTCTATAATTTTAGTGGTTGTTTTGTTTGAACAGTGAGAGACAGAATAACAACAAAAAAAATCCAGAAAAACGCATTTTAAAAAAGTAAAAAATGTATTTGCACTTTATTGAGTCAAATAAGCATGTGATCCCCTATCAATGAGCAAGATTTCTGGCTCCCAGGTGTCTTTAATACAGGTAAGGAGCTGAGATTAGGAGCACTCTCTTAAAGTCTTCTCAGCTTGTTACCTGTATAAAGACACCTGTCCTCAGAAGCAATCAATCAATCAATCAATCAATCAAGACCAAAGAGCTCAATCAATAGATTGTAGACAATGGAATGGGATACAATCAAGCAACATGGTGAGAAGGTGAAAACAGTTGGTGGGATTATTCAATGAAAGGAACATCAATCACTGTTTGATCATGCAAGATCATCTCGTGGATCAATCAAGAACGGTGAGGTTCAATCACGGGAGGATCAATCAAGGCAGCTCAATCAAAGAAAACAATTGGTAACAATGAGGGACATCCTTCAGCGCCCGCAAGGTCCCCCTGCTCAATCAATCAATCAATCAGATTCAAAACTCTGTAAAAATGTTGAGGTCCTCTTTGGCACCATGGGAGGAGGAATGCCAAGACCAAAACACCATCCCCACCATCAAACATGAGCTGTTTTGGATTGTTTTTCCAAGGATGTCAGGGACTAGATTGTAGACCTGCACAAGGCTGGAATGGGTGGCCGAGCCAGTCCCTTCAGAGGTTTGTTCATATAAAAACTTGAATTAGTGAGAATGAGAAAAGTGTGAAAAAATATAGCAAATATTTATTTAACTAAATTGTGTTTTTCTGGATTTTTTTTTATTCGAGTTCAAATAAACCTAACAGAAAGTCCGTTGTCGGTGGGACTGATTATATATTTTCTTTCCCTCACTGAGTTACCATTCTTTTTTAAATAATTGTTATTATTTTTAGATACATTTACATAAATACAGTAAGCCTATTTTTTTATTTATAACATTTAATTTTAGTAATAATTATCGGGAAATTATTTTCATTTTAATCATTGTTGGAGTGTTTTTCTTATCAATTTCTCAGGGCTGTGTTGATTGAATGTTGTAGACAATCAATTAAAATATTTTAACAAAATACCAAATAAATGAATTATATTATAAAATTATAAACACAGTTAATCGAAAAGAAGGTAAAGTCATAATTTATTATATTATTTAAAACTGATTGTCATGAGTTAACTTGCGAATAATCGCGGTTTCCCCGGTAACCTAATCGTTAAAATGAAAATGGCATATTTTTATCTGTTCTAAATGTAGTGAGAATGAGAAAAGTGTGAAAAAATATAGCCTCAAATGAATACTTTTTAATTTTAGTAATTTTAACAAATAAATTAAAATATTTAATCACGTTTTTAATACTCTAATCACACATGAATAATCACAACCTAATCGCATATTTTTATCTGCATGGAAGTTTTTAATACTCTAATCAACATGGGCATGGACAAATATGGATTCTTTATGCAATATATGTTTATATTAGTGAAACCATAGTCAACACAGAGCATGAAGACTAGATATGTTTCGAAGGTCATAGATGTTTTTTAAAGAACTTGTTCATGTCTATTAGATACATAGAAATACCAGGTTCTCATTACTTCTCTTTCTTTGCACTGTGCAATTTATTTACACAAACCTGTTTACATTTTCGCACGACAGGGCAGCTCACTTCTTCTGAACATGCAAAATGTACATTTAAGACTCGTTTCCACTGAGCGGTACGGGTCAGTACAGTACGGTACAGTACGGTTCGGGACCGAAACACTCTGATCCAGCTTGCATTTCCACTGCCGACAGTACCCTTACTTGATAGGCGTGGTGTATGCCGGAAAGTAGCGATCGACAATAAAGCGCTAAAATAAGCACAACTCTGCCTTTTTATGTCAGTTTTAATGAACATTAATAGACATTATAAAAGTATATGTACAAAGTATAAGAGGCTTATATAAGAGGAAATAAAGACAAAAGAACAATTCAGTCAAACGTATGCTACAAAATCGTCCCAGGTTACGTATGTAACCATGGTTTCCAGAGGGAACGAGACGATGCGTTGAAATGCTAGGGGAATGCCTTCAGCAATACATGCTCTGAATCATATGTGTAATCAGTCCAAACGATGGGCAAGACGTCATGGGCAGGTGACGTAATGACCAGGAGGCTTAAAATCACGTGAGGTGCAACTAGTGTTAGCCTCTAGGAATGAAGCATAGCTCTAGTAGGGATGCCAAAGTATGGCCCTGCAACGCAGCGTCTCGTTCCCTTGGGGAACCATGGTTACATACGTAACCTGGGACGTTCCCCTCCGGAAACGTAGATAACGCTAGGGAACAAGACATCCACGCCGCCAGACTTGCAAATCCCTGCCTAGTGTGGAAGAGCACAGCTATGGCAAGAGAACAGAAGAGCCAGGAGTGGCTCGCAAATCTTTGTCAAGAACCTGACGAATGTAAGGGGCGTAGACCACCCTGCAGCGCTGCAGTACCAGAAAGGCCTTGGAGGCCGCCATACTTGAGTTGAGTGAGCCTTGGCTCCCAAAGGCGAGGGGAGATCAGAGGACTCAAGTTTATAAGATAGCATCCTGATCCACCACTTAGCATAAGCTTCTCTGGCCCCAGCGCACCGGAGGAAACGTGTAACTAGAGGGTTTTGCCAACTGAAAGGCCACCAAGAGGGCACTTAACTGGATCAAGCTGGCAGTCTCCGCACCCTGAGTCTCAACTTCATGGGTGTACAGTTTCCTCATTGAGGGAGCTCTAGATTAGAGGATGGTCTCAGCAACCTCAGTTGAGAGACCAGAGGCTATGAGTTGTGCCCCCACGGAGAGCCGCCGAGGAGAGAAATCAGGTCCGAGAACCATACTCGGCCCGGCCAGAACGGGTTTTAGCAATAGATGGACCCCATCCCGGCGCACTTTCTCTAGAACTCCTGTGAGCAGAGCGATCGGGGAAAGGTGTACAGACGAAGCCTCTGCCAAGTCTGTACCATAGCATCCAGTCCCAGCAGAGCTGGATGAGTCAGAGATAACCAGAGGGGACAGTGCGATGTCTGACGAGTCGCAAACAGATCCACCTGAGCCTGGTCCAAAACTCTCCATATCTGCTTCACCACCTCATGGTGAAGCATCCATTCCCCGGGCCTCAGCCCCTGCCTCAACAGGATGTGTGCTCGCACCAATACATGGTAATCTCTCAGGTCTCATCTCCAGGCAGTTGATGTGCCACGTGAGATGGCGACCACTCTACAGACCGCGGGCAGGGTGGTCACTCAAGAACGCTCCCCAACCGGTGAGAGATGCATTCGTCACTAGCGTTACGCGGCAAAAAGGAGCTCACAGCACCAGGCCTTGAGACAAGAACCAAGGGTTTCCTCCGCATTTCTAAAGCACGTAGGCATCGCCGCATGATCGGCTTGAACCCCTTGCCCTTGTCTTGAGCCACCACTGTAGGGGGTCTCATGTACAGCAGGCCAAACGGTATCACACTGGACGCAGCTGACATCAGACCCAGCAGTTTTTGAAACTGCTTGACAGTGAGTGACCGGCCTTCTCTTACTCTCTTGACTGACGTGAGGATTGAATCGATCTGAGCAGGAGCCTCCCAGCTCCGCTGAATTTCTGGGCGGAAGAGACTGAGAGAAGCGCTCGCTGGAGACCACTGCACTCTGGAACACTGGCAGGGTTAGCAGACCGATCTCCTGAGGGCACTGATGAGAGATGGGCACCGTGTGATGCGGTGTACACCACTCTTCCCCAGAGGGGCCGAAGACTATCCAGTGAGAATGACGGTCCACAGATCCGTCTTCGGCCCGGGAGTGCCACTCTGACTCCAAAATTCTGGGGAGTGTGAGAAGTGACATTCCTTGAATGAGGAGCTGGAACACGATTTGGGCTGCTCCGCCCAGCAGCCCCTTCTGACCACCTCAACCTCCTCGGAGGAAGAGAGGTAACATTGTGCTCTCACTCAAGAAAATATCCCAAGAGTCTCCTGTATACCATATATGATATATAATTGTATATCTCTCTTTCTCTATCTATTATATATATATATATATATATATATGAAATGCATAATTTAATTCTTCAAAATTAAATTTAGTCAAACACCCAGACAAGTAAACACGGTCTGATGTGAAATATTCATATAATGAACCGAGAATGACCGTAATGCAACATTACAACAGCAACACGCGAGCCGGATCTAAAATCGGATATAAAAACAATATAAATCAGATCAGCCCCTTTTTTCTCTCGAGAGAGCTGAGTGTGTGAGCTTCGCTCCCCAGACATGTTTTTCTTTAAAACTTTATTTTGTTTTATATTCATTCACAATATGCTTGTGCAAACATTAAGCTTTGCGAAAGCTCATCGACATCCTCCCCGTCCACCTCCTCCTCCTCAGAAGACAGTCGGAGCATCGAGCCCTTTCTCCAGGGGGAAGAACAGCGGGGCGGGCTTCCGATCCTACAGAGCGGGCGCTGGAATTGATGGGAAAGGAAGAAGATAGGGGCTCGCCCATCCTCGTTCCCTCCATCTGATCCATCTGCGATTCCCACGAGCACAGCCACCCCTCCACCTCGGCAAAAGCGGGTCCGGCACCGCGAGGAACGCTGGTGAAAACTCCCTCCTCAAAGAGAGTTTTCCAGGAGCGAAGTAAGCCACTCACAATGCGGGCCCCCTCGAGAGCCAACTCTGCATGCTTCACTCCCAATCAGACCACGCACAAAGTGTGTGTATCTCCGCTCGTTTGATGTAGTGTGGGCAGGGAGGAACACACAATCTGTAACGTGATCTGCTTTCGCCCTTATGTTCCTTTGTCTTTGCCTCGGCTTAGACAAGTGTTTTCTGTGTTGCTGGAATTGTAACTTGACAAACAACATTAAATAAGACTTACAGAACATAGATCGTGACTGACACACACACAGAGCTTTGCTGAATGACAAAAATCTAACGCCGGTTGCACCGTCATTACGGTCACCCGCCCATGACGTCTTGCCCATCGTTTGGACTGATTACACATATGATTCAGAGCATGGTATCGCTGAAGGCGTTCCCCTAGTGTTTCAATGCAGCTTGAGTTTCCGGAGGGGAACAGCGCTGTACTACGGTAAAGTAAAAAAAAAAAATGTAACTTTGTGTTTAGTCAAAACGATATGACCAGGAACAAATAATACATTCATGAGACCACGAATGCCTGTTAAATATACACACAACTAATTTGATCTCATGTTTAATCACTACAGAGACATCAGAGCAAGCGGGAAATGTCGGAGGGACTAACCGAGCGTAAGGCTGCTTTCGGCAGATACACAAGCACTGAGTGCCCAGTGATCGCCTGGAGCTCCGAAATCGGCATAGCACATTTTTAAATAGGCGCTATCTATTTACCATATATTTGAGTATTAAACAACTACATTCTCACCTGAAAAACTCTTAAAACTACCTTTCATGACACAATAATAGTAATATTTAGAAAATGATGCGGGTTTTTGGACAATGACGTTTCACAAGTCCACAAGAACAGACAAGAAAGCATATTGAGAAACGGCTATTGTCTGTGTAAAATTATAAAATACACTGTTATATTTTTTTGTGTTTGCACACTTGAAGTAATAATCCAAACACAGCAGGGCAGAACGAACGAGTGAAGGAGAAGCTTTATCCCTTTGTATCACGCACAATTGACGATTCTAGTCAACCAATCAACTTTCTGCAGTGAGTTTAGCTCCACCCTTTTGGTACCCTTTCCTGTGCTAGGTACCCCAACGGAAAGGTACCAAAAAAAGTGGTACGTATGGTTCGCTATTTTGGTACCATTCACAACTTCTGACAGTGGAAATGGAAATAATTGCGTACCGTACTGTACTGTACCGAACCGTACCGCTCAGTGGAAACGAGCCATTATTATTACATTTGTTTGCCTCTCTGTGCAACATACTGTATTTGGATGCAGCTAAATTCTCAATAAAACTGTTTTCATTTATATATGTTACTGTTTCTGTTGTCAGAAAACGGTATGCATATGAAATAGTGACTGAAATGTGACCCATTAAGACTAGGCTACATTACCAGCTCTCCCTTCAAAGATGTTAGTCTGCACAAAATAAATCCTGATTTATAATCGCGTCATCATCTGATAAAATCAAATAGGCTACACATAAGATAAATACAATAGCTGTGCAGGGATTTCGGCTATACTTGCATTTAAAATTAGAGAAGCAACATAATATCTATGTTTTAACTGAAAGCGCAGCTCCTTTCAGCCGCTCGCTGAACAGAGCAGATGCACAGAGAGAGAGAGAGAGAGAGAGAGAGAAAAGAGGTGTGAGCGCGCTGAGAAAGACAGACCTCACGCTTGCGCGGCAGTACCAGCGAGTCTCAGAAACTAAATAAGGTTTGGGCAAACCCTAAAGATTGGTCACTAGGAGCTTAAAAAAAAAAAAAAAAAAAACAGCCGCTAAAGGTCTGAAAAGTCGCTAAGTTGATAACTCTCAGCATCTTCATCCATTTCATATAAAACGCACTGTTGTTCAATATTTAATTACAGCTTTAGATGCATATTATTTCCATCTTTTTTTCTAAGATGGCGCCGTGCATGGCTGCTGTGGTATGGAACACTCCCATTCTTTTAATGTTTTTGTTTGCTTGTTTTGTGTTTAATCATTCTATTACTATCAGTTTTACCGGAGACAAACTACTGGACATAAGGCAAAACACACACTGAGACAAACAAGGACTTTTCAATTCTGCTGTATTGTGCTTCACTGAAACCTGGCTGAGTGAAGCCATCCCGGATAACGCGCTTCATTTGCCGGGCTACCAGCTGTTCAGAGCAGACCGCATCATGGAGTTAACGGGGAAAACGAGAGGTGGTGAACTATGTTTCTGAATTATGTTTCTTTTAAATATCTGAAATGGAGCAAAGGTACCCAGCAAATCTCTCCCGTGAACTGCCAAAATACAGACAGCATGTTACATGTCTCACCAGAGACGGTAATATATTGGATCACTGTTACACAATAATTAAAGATTCATATCACTCTGTCCCACGAGCAGCACTGGGGCTCTCTGATCACTGTTTGGTTCATCTTATACTGACCTACAGACAGAAACTCAAATCAGCTAAACCTGTAATAGGAACTGTTAAAAGACGGACTAATGAAGCAGAGCAAGATTTAAAAGCTTGTTTTGACCTCACTGATTGGAGTGTTTTTGAAGCTGCTGCCACCGATCTGGACGAGCTCACAGAGACTGTAACTTCATATATCAGTTTCTGTGAGGATATGTGCATCCTCAAAACTCAAACAGCTTCGTCAGGCCAAAGAGGATGCTTACAGAAGTGGGGATAAATCTTATATAACCAGGCGAGGAACAGACTAACAAAGGATATCAGAGTGGCTAAAAATAACTACTCTGAGAAGTTTAAAAAATAACTTTCAGCAAACGATCCGGTGTCAGTATGGACTGGTCTGAGGAACATCACCAAGTACAAGACACCTCCCCCACAGTCTGTGGAGAATCAACAACTGGCTGATGAGCTCAATGTGTTTTACTGTCGATTTGAAAAGGCCAGACTGACAACCAGAACACGCTCTGATCTGCACTTCACACATTCACCTTGCCCCCCTGCATCCAGGTCTGTGGATGACGCTGTCAATATGGGACTGCATTACAACCTGCACCATCTCGACAAACCTGGGAATTACGCAAAGATCTTATTTGTGGACTTCAGCTCTGCCTTCAATACCATCATGCCTGACCTTCTCTCAGACAAACTCACACAATTCTCTGTGCCCACCTCCATCTGTCAGTGGATCATCAGCTTCCTGACAGAAAGGCAGCAGCTACTGAGGCTTGGAAAACTCACATCCAGGACTCTCTCCATCCCTTGTGCCCCCCAGGGTTGCATTCTCTCCCCACTGCTCTTCTCCCTCTACGCCAATGAATGCACATCTAAAGACCCCTTTGTCAAGCTCCTGAAGTTTGCGGACGACGCTACAGTCATCGGCCTCCTCAAGGACGGAGACGAGTCTGCTTACAGACAGGAGGTTGAGCAGCTGGCTGTCTGGTGCAGTCTTAACAACCTGGAGCTAAACAATCTCAAAACTGTGGAGATGATAGTGGATTTCAGGAGGAACCCCCTGCTCTCCCCCCACTCACCATCATGGACAGCACTGTGGCTGCAGTAGAGTCATTCAGATTCCTGGGAACCACCATCTCTCAGGACCTGAAGTGGGACAATCACATTGACTCTATTGCGAAAAAGTCCACCAGCTAAGGAAGTTCAACCTACCACAAGAGATACTGAAACAGTTCTACTCTGCCATCATCAAGTCTGTCCTGTGTTCATCTATAGCTATTTGGTTTGGTTCAGCTACCAAAACAGACATAAAAAGACTACAACGGACAGTCAGGACTGCTGAGAGGATTATCGGTGCCCCTCTGCCCAGCCCCCAAGAGCTTTACACCCCCAGAGTGAAAAAAGGGCTAAGAAAGTCACTCTGGACCCCTCACACCCAGCTCACTCTCTCTTTGAACTGTTGCCCTCTGGCTGGCGCTAAAGAGCACTGAGCACCAAAACAGCCAGACACAAGAATATCCCCCCCCCAGGCCATATCCCACCTGAACAACACATAACACACCCCAGTACTGTACTATAACTATCTGTAAATAACTCATCAAACCTTCATCTGTACATAGGACACATGCACATTCACAGTTCTGTCTATGGACATTTTTCTTTTTATGTATATTTTTATTTTATTACAATTGTTATTCATAATTATTGTCTATTCTCTTCATTATTAGTGTTTTGTATTACCTTAATTATATGTTGTCTGCACTATGTTTGTACTTCTGTACTGGAAGCTCCTAACACCAAGACAAATTCCTTGTGTGTGCAAGCACACTTGGCAATAAAGCTCTTCTGATTCTGATTTGCTACAAGCAGGATACAAAAGAAGCACGTTCAACTCGGACACGCAGATGGTTTTCGTGGTAATAAACACCGTAAACAGAAACCGTTCGCTTAATGCGCTTAACGCTTAATGCGCATCTCGTATATGAAAAGCATTTTAAGGGGCCCTTGGCTTTTGGGGGCCCAAGGCAGTTGCCTCCCTTTTCCTAATGGGTACGTCTGCCCCTGGAAATTATTATAATGTGCTGATTTGCTGATCACAAAACATATTATTGATGTTGGAAACAGTTTTTGATGCTTAAATATTTGTAACTTTTTTTCAGGATTCTTTGATGAATCTTTGGTTAATGCTAAACAATTTTCCTCAAATATATATATATATATATATATATCTGTATATATTTTATATTAAAAATCTATCTAAAATTTATTTTCTTCTTCCAACTTGTCCAATTCATGTCTTTTCCAACGTCCCACACACACACACACACACACCACACACACATACACACACACACACACACACACACACACACAACACACACACACACACACACACACACTCACACACACACACACACACACACACACACACACACACCCACACAGCACACACACACCACACACAACACACACACACACACACACACACACACACACACACATCACACACACACACACAACACACACACACACACACACACTCACACACACACACACACACACACACACACCACAACACACACACACACACACACACCACACACACACACACACACACACACCCATTTACACACACACACACACATCACACACACACACACACCACACACACACACACACACACACACACACACACACACACACACACACACACACACACACACACACACACACACACACACAACACACACACACACAACACACACACACACACACACCACACACACACCAACACACACACACACACACACACACACACACACACACACACACACACACACACACACACACACACACACACACACACACACACACACACAAATAAAAAAAATCACTCAGAAATGGCTACATTCCACAAACAATTACAAAGAAATGGCAGGTAACACGCTAACATTACTAGTAAAACTAACATTTAATTTATTGTAAAACATACTCCAATAAACATTTTTTTTAAATGTTTATTTTTATGTTAACTTTGAGCAATAATTTTTATAATGTATGCTTTATTTTATTCTGACTGAAACATGTTGACACGAAAAATATAATATAATACTCTCAGGGAAAACAAAAGTGCACAGCTGTCACTAGGGCAGTGCCATTTAAAAAGGTACACGTGTGTGCCTTATTGACCCCTAAAGGGTGCATAGAAGTACCTTAAAGGTACATTTTAGTACCCAAAGTTTAGATATTAGTACATCAATGATACTTATTTGTACCTTTCATATATGTACCACCCCAGTGATATTTTTTTTTTTTTTTTTTGAGAGCATCAAGTCAAGTCAGGTTTATTTATATAGCACATTATAAAATATAGATTATTTCAAAGCAGCTTTACAGTGAGCTTTACAGAGTGTAATATAACTGTATTTATACTTATGCAGCAATATAAGATCATATCGGTCTTTCATGATGACTGATGGTGAATGTCCTTGCAAAGCACCAGTGATGCTGTCACTACTGGGCAACCTGTCATGTGTCACACTGGATGAAAATGCATCCACATATACAATATACGTAAGCATAATTGCACTGAAGAAAGTCATGCCAACAACATCCCAAGGTCATGTGCTCAAACAAATGTTTCTCAGATATCAAGGATCCATTTCAAATCCCATTTTAAATCGCAATGGATATCAATTAGTATTATCATTTATTTATTTTTAATAATTAATCATATGTAGTATTAATATTGTTTTTATTGATTTTAAGTGTAGGCCTACAATATTCAAATATTGTGAGCTCTGTGGGAACTTCTGTGGGAAGACTGTGGCATAATCTGGATGAAATATTAATGGATTTGACTGGGTAAAACTAAATTAGGTGTAAAATTTGTATCTAGACACATTGGATTTTGTAAATAATATCAGGAAATAACGATTTTTCTGTTAGTTTTAGGGCAGGATATGCAGTGCATTGCATGCTGTAATCTCTGTATAACTTTCTTTATCTTTGCACCATGGGTGTCATAAAATGGTCTATCCAGCTGGCTGGTATAGACTGTAAATGTGCTTTGGATAAAGTGGCATGTAAAATAAAGAATCACATGCTGCAAATAAAAGGCCTTGATAGCACCTTCATTGCCCTTTTGGAACATCAGCTGGGACACTAGAGCTGTCAAGCTGATCAACAGATTCACTATGTGAAAAGTTGCCTGAAATGTATAAAGTGCAAAAAGCCACAGATTCCAACTGATGTATGACCCGTGGCTCTGCTGGCCAGGAGGGTATTTGTTTTTTCAGTTCACATTCTTTCCATTCAAAACACTCCTTCCCCGCAGAGGAGGGCAGAAGAGGTGCTCGTGTCCCGCTGTACTGTCGCCTGATTCTGGAACTGTATTGATCCCACATCAACATTCTAAGCATACATTCTAGAGAGCACATTATTCTAAAGTTTTGGAATTAAAATCCCCTCAAAATCTGTGCTGAACAACTTTTCAAGAGTTCTGCTATTGAAATTAGTCAACTGCATATTTAAAAATGTACTAGTTGGTGGGTTACATTATGAAAGCGCTGAATAATTAGGCTGATTTTGGGTTCACCAAAAATACTATCGGAAACGAATTTACAAAACATGCACTCTTTTGCTCAAAATCAGTGGTGCTCAACATGAAATAATGCAGATGGATCTACTTGTTGAGTTGAAGCAATCCAATTGACTGAAATAAGTTTTAATGCATACATCACAAATGCGGTCTATGAACTTCCATTCACTCACCACCAGAGGTCACCCACTCACCACATGTACTCTTGCACTACAATACAGTTACATCTCACCTCGGACTACAGTTCCCATCACCCACTGCACTGATGAAACACACACAGCTGATCGCACTGATTACACAGCTGATTCCCATCACACACCCTACTTAAGCCTTGGACTTCCTCTTTCATCTCTGCCGAGTATTGTTTAGCATTTATCACAGTCCTAGGCTGATAGCTACTTTACGGAGCCTTTCCTTGTTTTCTTAGTCTTGTCAAGCCTGTTTTCCTGTGTTTTGATTCTTGCTTTGTATTTTTGGATTGCCCTTTCATCTTGCCGTTTGGACTCTGTTTGCCCCTGATTGGACTATTGCTCATGTTTACGGATTACCATATTTGTCAAGTCCTTTGGATATTGTTAGCTGTCAATCGACCACACCCGTTTAGGATACTTATCTTGCCTTGCCCTCAATATACAGGCACATCTCAAATTTGAATATGGTGAAAACTCTTTTTTTTTCTTGTAACTTTTCTTGTAACTTAAATATATTTTAGATTCATTACATGCAAAGTAAAACACTTCAAAAACACTTTTGATGATTAGAGTTTGCAGCTAATGAAAATCAAGTATCTCAAAATATTAGAATACTTACATTTCTATAAATGACCATCCATACAGTATAAATTGTGGGTATCTCTTGTTCTTTGAAACCACAATAATGGGGAACACTGTTGACTTGGCAATTGTCCATAAGACTATCATTGACACCCTCCACAAAGATGGTAAGCTACAGAGGGTCATTACTGAAAGGGTGGCTGTTCAAGGAGTGCTGTATCAAAGCATATTAAATGCAAAGTTGACTGGAAGGAAGAAATTGGGTAGGAAAATGTGCACAAGCAACAGGGATGGCCGTAAGCTTGAGAATACTGCCAAGCAAAGCCGATTCAAACACTTGGGAGAGCTTCACAAGGAGTGAACTGAAGCTGGAGTCACCACGCTCAGACATCTTCAGGAAAAGGGCTTCAAAGCCACTTCAGAAGCATCTTACCTGGGCTAAGGAGAAAAAGAACTGGACTGTTGCTCAGTGGTCTAAAGTCTTCTTTTCAGATGAAAGTAAATTTTGCATTTAATTTGGAAATCAAGGTCTCAGAGTCTGGAGGAAGAGTGGAGAGGCACAGAATGTTGCTTGAAGTACAGTGTGAAGTTTCCAGTCAGCTGCCATGTCATCTGCTGGTGTTGGTCCACTGTGTTTTCTGAAGTCCACAGTCAACGCAGCCATCTACCAGGACATTTTAGAGCACTTCATGCTTCCTTCTGCTGAAAAGCTTTATGGCGATGCTGATTTCATTTTCCAGCAGGACTTGGCACCTGCCCACACTGCCAAAGGTACCAAAAGTTGGTTCAATGATCATGGTGTTACTGTGCTTGATTGGCCAGCAAACTCGCCTGACCTGACCCCAATATGAGAATCTATGGGGTATTGTCAAGAGAAAAATGAGACACCAGACCCAACAATGCAGATGACATGAAGGCCGCTATCAGAGCAATCTGGGCTTCCATTACACCTGAGCAGTGCCACAGGCTGATTGCCTCCATGCTACACTGCATTGATGCAGTAATTCATGCAAAAGGAGGCCCAACCAAGTATTTATTGAATAGAAATGAACATACTTTTCAGAACCCTGACATTTCTGTTTAAAATATCCCTTTTTTATTGATCTTATGTAATATTCTAATTTTATGAGACACTGAATTTTGGGTTTTCATTATCTGTAAGCCATAATCATCAACATTTCAAGATATAAAGGATTTAAATATTTCACTCTGTGTAATGAATCTATATAATATATGGTTTCACTTTCTGAAATGATTGACAAAAAATATTGACCTTTTTCATGATATTCTAATTTTTTTTAAGATGTATCTGTTTGCCATTGTCAGAACCTTGCCTGTTTAACAACCACGTCTCTGAATAAAGCTTTGCAGGTGGATCCGAACGCTTCCACTGTTCCTTCCGTAACACATACCAAATCCTACAAAATGGGCGTATGATATGTCGCCTAAACTGTTACGACAACCAATAATTTGTGTTACATATAATAATACAATTTAATAATAGGCTCATTGGAAAAACATGCCTCTATCAAAATTTTTCCAAAAACAACTTGCCTATACATACAACTCACTGCAGTTTCCAGCTGAAATCAACACTAGTGGCAGTTTTCCTTTTATACAAATTATGATTACAGGGGCAGATTATTAATTAATAAACACTTATTTTCACATGGTTCCTTGCACAATACTATGTTATAACCTCAAAACACTTTTACTATAGTGTATGATTTGTAAACTGATACTGATTTTGATGTTTGCATGACATAGCCAGCTCTATATGTATGGCTTAGTAAACTTGCTCGATGGCTCACCTGGTACAGCACCAAACTTGAGAGAGCTTGAGTCCAGCAAAACATGAAATATTGATAAAAGACCTCAAAGACTTGTTTAGGCAAGCTACAATTTTTTTTTGCTTGAGCAAAAGCATTTTTATTTCACATTTGCTTTTGCTAACACTATCATTTTGGTTTAGGGTAGGGTTTACTGTAAGTCGTATTTCCAAATGTGCCACTTACTGGACATTTCATTCATGTACAACAACCAACATAATAAAAATAGCCAAATTCACATTAATCTCTTTTAGAGAAAATTTAACACATTTTAGCGCCACTCACTGAACAATTCACTGACACGAAACATGCAAGAAGCAACATAATATAATTTTGCTGAAATGTTGCCACAGGCATATTTTTTCAGTTCGCCTGCATTGTAGAAACTGTAACACATCACCATAGCTATAAACCGAAGCTAATAGCTAATAGCTTAGCATACTACTACTATAATATAATATGACTGTTTAGCTGGCACATTTTAAAATGCACTGCTGCATGAACTGATATTTATAATATATTGAGTATTTTTCTGGCGTAACAGATAAACCTGTATGCTATTATCATACTAATGACAGCGAAGCAGCAAAAGAAAATATATACAAAACTAAGAATAATACAAAATCCTATGAAAGTTAGCCTCAATAATTACAATAATTGTTTGTTGAATAACAAATTAAATAGCTGACCATCTTGAACCAGCCTTTACTGGAAAGTTCAATATCAATAATAATGATAATCTCCCTCCATTTCTAATTTACGTAGTTACTAAACGTGGTAAATTTCTAAGTCATCGACTGAAGATGGCTGAAGGTTTTTTGAGCATTTCTTTTCATAATATTTAAATGAAGAATCATTTTAAAAAGCTTTAAAAACTTTCTAATGATCTTTTTAGCTATATAGAGTATGTGGGTGAGTCACTTGCCATAAAATCTTCCCATCGATCTGGTCACCATGCTTACTAAACCTGCCTGGTGACAAGAAGGATGCAACCAAATTTCCGAGATAGTATTGATTGAACCCTCATCTGGATATTCAGGGAAACACATCTTCCTCAATATCTATGCTGGTTACGGTCCTGTTTGGTAATACAGAACTGTGGGCTGATAATTACAGAAGAAACTTCCACTAGACTAATGGATCAGGTTAGCTAAGTGTACTAAGCTGATACCACAGACCGCAGATAGTAAACAGTTCCTTGTTTACAGAGTCCTGCATTGACAATAAGGTGCTGGCAGGCCGGTTGCTTAACTGATGATTAGATTACTCATGGCAAGTGTACACAGTAACCTGATCTATAGCAGACACATGAAACAGACCTGACCATGGATGTGTCTGATAAGAGGAAACACAGCATACATGACAATGGAAAAATTAATTAAGTTGAGTTTTTGTGAATCCTAAAATGCGGTTGAGATTTTAATATGATTTACAGTCCATTACAGTCGATCCAAACTGAATCTATACAACGCTTGTGAAAAATACGTTTACTTTGCATACTTAAAAAAGAGTACTTGTTATGAAAATAATATATTTTAATAGAATATAATTAAGTGCAAACTTTATGTAATGTGTTCAGGAAACATAATTTTATGATTATTGCAATTTAATGAAAATGTGAAATGCAGTTAGTTTAACTTACAAGTTCTTTTAACCCATTTAAATAGGATTTAAGTACATCTATGCAATTTTCATAATAACTTATATTGTCTCTGATGATTCAAGTGTATTACTGAATGTGCTGACGGACAGTTTTAACAGTTAAAAATTGCAACCATGTACCTTACATGTGCTTTAGTATGTCTGTCAACACATCAAAATAAGTGCACTCCTAAAAGCATAATAAAACATTAACACTATATAAAACAAATAAATCTGTTAATTTGACATTGTTACAATGTGCACGTTTTAAAAGTGTTCTTAAGTGTTCTAAGAAACATATTTTTTTATGTTAAAGCACTTATGTAGCCTTTCATTTCATTAATATTATATTAGCAAGTAATTTTATTTTTAAATATAATTTGAAGATTTGTATACTACAAATACTCACTAAATACAGTAAGTTGCAAGGGGTATTGTTATTATTTAAAGACAAAGACCATATTGCATTTAAAGAAAAAAAAAATATTTGAGTATAGTTGAGAATGATTTTAAGAATTAAAAATGATGTGTGTATTATGCATAATACAAAACAATATGTGTCATAAATGCATAAAATGAAGTATATATTGTATGAGCTCTAACTGGTCCCTGTTTATTTACTTATACTTACCTTTCACCTTTTCTTTTGTTCAATATAAAACGCATGTAGTATAAAAAAACAGAATGTAATGCAATCTCTCAATTAATATGAGGCCATAAATAAGTAACTATAAAATTACACAAGAATAATAAATTAATGTTTAATGTCATTTTAAATGAAGTACAGCAGGTCACACTGCAGGACAGTGCTGTCGTCAACTCCATATATCCTATTGCAGAGAGAAACGGACAGATGGAGGCTGGTCACTGAACAAGGTCTGTTGGTCTTTGGCTGAATTAAAAGACCTCCTACAAACCCCGTTTCTGTCGGCTAAGTGTCTGATTCTTCAAGAGCCGTCCAGTGTCACGCATTTAGTACACTGCCAAGCTAAACCAAAGCCCACAGATGTCTCAAGGAAGTCTGACTTTTCCTGAAGGTTGTGCAAGTACACATAAGCTATCTGTGTCCCTGCTAGACAATTCCAGTTTGAGCTGGCCACAGTGCTTTGGATAAAATACGAGGATGTGTTCTGGCTGGTCTTTAAGATGCTCATTTGCTTGACAAGCAACCTTAAATCACTGCAGCCCCCTTAAGCTAGTATGAGCAGATAGTAGTAGATTATTTATTGCTTGTCCACAATGGTCAACCAGCATGGACCAACTAATGACCATGTTAGACTAGCTAATGTTTCGACTGGACCAGTTAACTGCCACCAGCCAGCTAATGATCAATTTAGAGCAACTAACAGGCAGTTTGACCCAGCTAAAGACCAAATCAGTTAGCATGCTCCAAACAAAGCTACCATTCTTACACTGGGGTTTCAACGAGGGTGTTTTTAAAATACTCACACAACGATTTACAAGGCTGTTATTCATCGGAAAAATAAATTAAATTACATTTGGATTAATTCAGCGTTAAGAAATAACAAAATAGGCATACAATGCGATGTATTTTATTATTATATGCATACATTAAAAGTATAAAATTCGCGCACTTTTCTAATCAAATTGACATACGCAGATTAGTATACAACATATGGTCGATCAGGAACTCATTTATGATTAATCATATTGGACAATCTTGTGTGAGGAACTTGAACAGAATATACAGTAATTACAAAGTTTTCTGAAAAACAAGTTGGCGGACACGAGATTTGAATGTGTGTCATACCTATGGTAGTAATGACCGTGATGGCGAAGTAAAAGGAGCCAGCGAACCTCCACTGGACTCCAGCCTTGTGCGGCTTCAGCTGCAGCACGACCCGCTCCAGCTCGTCAAAATTCACTTTGCTCAAGTTGTACTTGTCCATTAGCTCTCGCTTCCGATCGTCCAGGGTCTTCTTTTGGGTGATCTCCATCCTGGACTCTAAAGCGTCAAAAACAGCCGCTCCGACGAGCAAATAAGTGAAAGTGCAGATGATTAACACCAGGGTCCTGATGTTTTGTCTCTTCATGGTCAGAGCGAATGAAGCGAGCCGCAAACTTTGAAGACTGAGGACTGTTTCATTGCGACGGGGCTCACTGAGCTGTTCCTTCAGCACCACGGGTGCACATGTGCCTATTGAGTCAACACATCTCAGCCGTGTTTCATCTTCAGAACCTCCCATTGGCACAACACAGACAGTTCATTTACAGACAGATTTTAAAGGGGACTATGAAGATGGAGCTACAATGACTCGAACGTTTTAAATAGACTGGGTTCAGCAAACATCGGGATAAGTGGGGCAAATAAGATTAATCAAACGCAACAATGGCACGTAAATACATTTGCATGACATCATCACAGTGGAGATGATCAAGCTTCAACAGCTAACTGACAAGTACATTAAAATCGCATCCAAAATAAAAGTGTGTTTACATAATATATAGGTTATGTGTGTACTGTGTATATGTATGTATAGCCTAAATATACATATTCAGTATGTATTTTGAAAATGTTTACATGTATATGTTTAGATTCATGTAATTTATATTGCATATAAATATACCATATTTCTCTTAAATATATACATATGCATGTGTGTGTATTTATATATAATAAAATAATAATAAATATACACAGCACACACACATATGTTACGTAAACAAAAGCTTTATTTTGAATGCGATTAATCGGTTGATAGCACTAGTTTACATCATAAACGTGTGTGTACTGTTTTTTTATTATGTATATATTAATACACATACATGTCTATTATATTTATATATAATATAAATTATACATGTGTATGCGCATATCTTTTAATATATACATAAAAGTGTGCATTTGTGTATACATAATAAATATACACAGTACACACAAATATTTTATGTAAACATAAACATTTTTTTTTAATTGATTAATTGTGATTAATCGTTTTGACGCCCTTAAAGGGACAGTTCATCAGAAATTCAAATAGTCAAGACATTTTTGAAGAATGTGGATAATCACACAGTTTCTGGTCCCCACTTGCCGTCAACTGTTTCTTTACCAACATTCTTCAAAATATCTGTTTATGTTGAACATGAGAAAAAAGATGACAGATTCTGGATCTATCCTATCAAGATATTTGGTGAGATATCCAGATTGTAGTTGTTTTATAGCACAAGATGGAAAGTGGTTTTACAGGGTTTCTAGTTACAGCTTGCTGGTCATGAATTGGTCCAAGCTGATCTAGATAATGGATTCGCTGGAAGGCTGTTAGGCTGAAATCAAGCTGGTAGACCATAATTGAGCTGGTTAAAGCCACCTGATCTCACAGATTCCGGGCTGAAGTTAAATCGCACCATTCACCAGCGCTGCCTCAAAACGTGTGTGGACACGTAAAAACTGTGACTCTACAAACCTACCCACCTCTGAACAATATAAAACACGTAAGTAACAGCACAGATAAGTGATCCAGGTATTTATTGAAAAAAACTGACCATAAACAACAGTAATAAAAGCATTTACAAACAAGTGTGTTGCATTCCAAGTCTTCTGAAGCCATACGAAGTCTTTATGCGAAGAAGAGAGTAAAACACAAGGTTTTAATCGCTGAAAATGATCCCGCTCCGTTAACACGCTCACATCTCATTCGAAAGATACTCCCGTCCCGTAGCATGACGCATTTGGTCACGAGACATACAAGAGCCAATAGACTGTCACAACAGCATGACGCAATCGATCACGAGACACGCAAGAGCCAATGGCATTTCACAACCAAAGCTGACGTAAGGCTTCTTCTGGCGGCATTTTTTGAATTTACGCACAGAGACTGCAGCACATAGGAAGAGCTTTTACGGAGGACGGAGACGGCAATCGCGTCTATACCTCTCACAAATCAATCGTTTTGCCTCGGAAGACTTGGAACATTAATACTTTTTGAATAAATTATGACGGTAGTTGTGTCTGTCTGTTAAATCTTCTGTTTTATTGACAAATGGTAGGTTTAGGGGCAGGGGTTGGGTTACGTGCTCATAAATGTGTAATGTAATATAAATAAAAACTTTGGGCTGTTTACATGAAAAATCACACCCCAACATATATGCAATAATGACAATATTGATACCCAATAAAATTTGATTCCCAGTATCGCGTTGGTGACAACCAGTGGATCTGTGCGTGGACCACGGCTGATGACTGTCATTGACTTACATTGGTATCACTTCTGTGAGCCTATCACGGAATTTTCGGCGATTCCGTGATGCCAACACAGATTCGGAGTTAAGGGTCCGTGGTCATTACACGGAATTCTGTGAGACCAGGTTGGTTAAAGCAGTTAGTCTACCGTTCACCAGTAACACACCTGTCACTATGTTAAAGAAAACAATACAGCCTTAGTTTATCCACCTTAAGTTGATGAGATACACTGTAATGAAGAGTCAGTAGGTTGAGGATCCATGTGCAGTTTATTAAACAGTAGCGCAGCACAGACAAACAGCCGTAACGGCAGGTAGAGAGCGTTAACAATACAGGCGAAGATCAGGGCAGGCGGCAGAGAATCAGTGTCCAGTAAACAGATACGAGTCGGGGCAGGCGGCAGAGAATCACAGAAACAAGAAACAGTCCAGGTCATAACAGAGTAAGCAATCCACAATAACAAACGCTCAGAAATGATCACCATAGCAAATCAAGACTTCGCGGGGATGAACGTGAGTGGTTTGCTTATATGGAGAGGATGTAATGATGAACAGGTGTGTGTGTGCAATCAGTCCCAGGTGTGTGGGGTGCTGGGAAATGAAGTTCGAAAGAGAGACAGTCAATATTCTGGTGAGTGTTCCCTCTGATGGTGCGGAGGAGGCGCTAAGGAGGCTTCATTTGTGACATACACATTTCTGCAGACTTAATTATTGTGTTTTTTATAGAACAAAATTGTTCTAAAGACTGTTTTGTAGTATTTCACATAGCATGTCTCACTTAACTTATGATCTGTCCAATAAAACATTAAAAAAGGAAGTGCCTAACTATGCTCAAATGTCCATATCACATTATTAATTGAAATTTTGTCCAAAACTGTCCCACTTTTGCACACCTCACCTTATCATTAAAAACGCTTTACAAAAATTCCACTGATGGTGATCAATAATTGAGCTTAATGTAATGACCTCTCTTTGAATTGTTCATTCTAATTAGATTCCCTCCGTTTCCTGAAGGATGCGGTAAGTGAGACTAAATGAATTAGGAACGTGATACTGTCAGTTCAGATCATCAGCCTCGCTGGCTATGCCCAGATTCAGACAAAAGATATCACAGATGTTCCACCATAATCAACTCCGAAATACAGCCATCTTCATCAGGATGAAAATACAGCTGGTAACAGGCTAATAAAACTGGTTATAGGTAAAAACATGTTTTATTATAATTTCATGGTTTATGTTGATATGGCAATTCAAAAACCATGTCTTATAGTGTAGCCTATCTTATAGGCTAGTGATGCCATATATAATAATAACAGAAAGTTAAATGCAGGTTGTGATGTTGATCTGATGGCTGAATGGATCAAACGACTTCCACTCTTTCTTACCTTCATATCGTGCTCATATAATTGCAGAATATCAGATTATGATGAAGTGTACATGCGTCGAGTGACCATGAGAGGGCGTAAATGTGCAATACATTAATAACTTGCAATAAAGCAGATACAAGCCTCTTTTCTGCATATTGAGGCCATCATTACGTAATACACCAATTAATGTGGAATCTGACAGAATGCATTCAATAATAAATAAAGGCTTGAACTTTGATGTAGCAGCATATTTTGCATGTTACACAGTGGCTGCATATTTCTGTAGTTGATTTGCCACATTTGAATTTGCCACATTCAAACACATTTCCAAGCCAGTATTAGCATTCACTTTAGAGTGAATCTAGCACACTAACGTGCGTGTACTTCAACTTGCATGTCTAGGCTATTTGACATATCCAAACCAAAGTTTTCCTCCCCAAATCAGTTCAAAACAGGGTTGACCTATTACCACATGTGCTCCTCTACATAGACTGTCAGTAAAGAAAAAAAGTGAAACATTTTACCTTTAGGGACACAACAGCTTGTCACTGGGGCAGTACCCACAAAGGGACACCTTTGTACATTTTTAACCCTTAAAATAGTACTATAAGAGTATACATAGTGCTACCCTAAGGGTATGCTACCACGTACGCGCCCTTTAGAGGTAGCCTAAAGAAGGTACAAAGATGTCTCTTTGAGGTTACTGCCCAGTGACAAGCTGTTGTACAATTTTTGCACTTTTTCCCTGACATACTACCCGTACCCACACTGTTGTAAACGTCAGTGAAATAAGAGAAGAGCTTTTATAAATCAGTGAAAGACGTCATCCAAACACGGACATGTATGATATACATCATATATCGACAGATTGCAAAGGTAATTTAAGTGCAACCGGTGTGGTCTTCGCCCCCAGTCGACTGGCCTTTCTCGGGTTGAAATATAATTACACAGAAGCAGGGCATGTGCTGCCGCTCATGTTACCTTTGGTTGACTAGTAGACTGCAGCTGGGCGGTCCTTTACTGCACGAACTACAGAGTCACTAGGGAACAAAGTTTGAAATGAGTCCCTGCAAAACAAACCTGCGCAACGCACACTGAGCGAGCGATCAATAATGGATTCAGCCAAGCAGGATGAACACATGAGCGAACACGCCGCCAACCTACTGGGGACAGGACAGCGGTCCAAACGGACACAAAGCGCCACTAAAACAAAGTCAAGATACTTGAAAATCCTCTGTGCGGTAAGCGAAGACTCACGGGACACTATATGGGAAATAACAGTAGGCTTCTGGAGTACAACTCGTTTAACCTAATCTTAATAGTTTGTGTAAGGATAAATAATTTGTTTTGTTATTTTTATTTATTTATTTCAAGTAAGTTGACATACAGTATATTTCCATATAGATCAGTGCAGCATAGTATAGTGTATAGCCCGCGAATACTGTACACATGGATTATTAAGTTAGATATTGAGGCTTAATGGCACTTCATCAAAACAAGAAGAAAGAAAAAGTTTTCTAAAATGTATGTTTTCTTTCAGGAGAATTATATATGTGACCCTGGGCCACAAAACCAGCCATAAGGGTCAAATGTTTTTTTTAAATAGAGATACATACATAACCGAAGCGCTGAATAAATAAGCTTTCCATGGTTTGTTAGGATATGACAATATTTGGCTACAACTAGACAATATATACAACTATTTGAAAATCTGTAATCTGAAGGTGCAAAAAAAAAATCTACATATTGAGAAAATCACATTTAAAGTTGTTCAAGTCCTTAGCAATGCATATTACTAATCAATTAAGTTTTGATATGTTTATGGTAGGAAATGTTACTAAATATCTTCATGGAACATGATCTTTACTTAATATCCTAATGATTTTTGGCCATCATCAAAAAATCTATAATTTTGATTGAATCATATAATGTATTGTTGGCTATTGCTACAAATATACCCCAGCGACTTAAGACTGGTTTTGTGTTCCAGGGTTACATATGTAAAGTTTTGTGCCTATTTTTCCCCTGTTTCTTTTTTCTTTGTTTTTGTAAGTTCTATTTGACAATTTCTGCTGTTAGAAGTAGGCTGTTTTAGCTGAGATTTAACTCATAGTAATTGCATCACTAATCATTAGGATTCCCACGACCAAGGAAAACCTGGAAACAAATGTGATATGCAGGCCAGGAAAAAACATGGAAAGAATCTTTAAAGGTCATGTCAGTTTGCATTGCAATCATAAACAATTGGAAAAATCGTTGAAATTAATTTATCAAACAATGCTGGACCTGCGTTTTTTTTTCTCCATAAAACACTACTGCGCTGTTTGTAAAGCCTGAGAATGCCAGAAAGCAAAGCTGTGAAAACAAATAGCAACTGGCTGCACTGGAGCTTCATTACTTCCAAAAGCCAGCATACAGGATCTCATTGTGTCATGTAGCGTTACAATGTCTCTTTGAAATGCGCTAGTTGAGAACACTAATCCATTGTTTTGATATTTCATAAACAAATGCAAATTTGTAGCTAGTGTGTTTAATATTTTTTCTAAACAGTGTTAGTGCTCAAATGCCTCCTTCACCCGTTTAAAGGAATAGTTCTCTACTCTCCCTCAAGTTCTTGGGAACCTTTGTGAGTTTCTTTCTTCTGCAGAATACAAAAAAAAGTAAATGAGGAACAGAAACAGTTTGGTTACCCACATTCTTCAAAATATTTAGGCTTGCATTTGTGATAAACAGCTTGAGGGTGAGTAATTGATGACAGAACTTTTAATTTTGGGTGAACTATCACTTTAAACTAATAGCTGCAGTCACCAGCAGGCTGGTGGCTTGTTATTGCATTTCTATATTAATCATTATTTAGAAGAATCAATTAGGAGGAACGCGGTTTTCAGAATGCAAAAAAGAAAACACCCGCAGCACAACTGTTTGCAACATTAATAATAATAAATATTTCTTGAGCAGCAAATCAGTGTATTAGAATGATTTCTGAAGGATCATGTGACACTGAAGACTGGAGTACTGATGGAAATTCAGCTTTTCCATTACAGGAATAAATTACATTTTAAAATATATTTAAATTGAAAAAGGTTGTATTAAATTGCAATAATATTTCATAATTTTAACTGTATTTTTGGTCAAATGAACCCAGTCTTGGTGAGCTTAAGAGATTTCAAACTATTGAACTGTAGTGTACAGTATATGTCCACAGGAGCTGAACTTTTGACCTTGCTGTTATTAGTGAAATGCCAGTATAGACCTACAAGGCTAAATGGCTAAGCAACATTTATGTCAAATAAACTTTTAATATTACAGTATTTCCTAAATTCCAAGCAAATTATATTAATGCAAATTATATATTCTTTACTGAATCTTTAACTGCAGTTTTTGCTCTCTTGTTTATTTTTCTCTCTCTATAGGTCCTTCTGCTTGGTTTGCTGGCTTTAATTCTCACAGTCATATTTATACACAAACTCCGCTGCAGTGATAAAGGTATCTCAGTTTTATACTTTTCTTTTCTGTGTTTTTAAACCTCACCGTATGTAATCTTTCTCATGTAATAGTGCATATATTACATATACATATGAGCTTGCATGGGAATTAAGCCCTGTGTCATTATATCCACATGTCATTCTGTTTACATGCTCTTTATTTTGTGTTTTGTAGTTACTAATAGCTGTAGAAATCGCTGCTTGTCCAAAAGTCATGACTCTAACGCGGTGTGCCACTGTGACGCTGCGTGCGTGAACGAAAGCACCTGCTGTCTGGACTACGAGGAAGTGTGTGTGGAACCAAGTAAGTGACATTTCATGCATCCCGTGTGACCATTTCTGTTCAGATTCAATGTGAAGTGTCTAGTTTCATAACTGCAAATAGTACATCACTTTTGACGTCAATGTGTTTCTGAATGCTGATAAAGCGAAAAAAAAATAAGAAAAAGTCATGTATTCATGCTCATGTCTTTCAAAATCCACATTATTTTTTGTCTTTATTGGATGCTTCAATAATATGAAAGTGAATAGCGACTATGTGAAATGGTAGTCTATTTCTCACACACAACTATCACTTGGCTTCAGAAGACTTTAAATATAGTCATTAAGCAGAGCTGGGTAGATTACTGACAAATTGTAATCCGTTATTGATTACAGATTACATGACAAAAATTGTAGTCAGTAACGTAATCCGTTACATAACACATTTTAGGTAATATAATCAGATTACTTTTGGATTACTTTTGATTTATCTTGTTTATCACATTGATTTAAATAGCGTTATCTTGTACCATAATGATGTAAAAATGCAAAGAGTAATACAACTTGTTCTAAGCTCGTACAAGACCTATCTTAATGAACGGGGCAATCCTGAAATCTCAAAAACTGATCGCTGAACTCACAATTAAATTAGATATGTAAACACAACAACAAAAATCTGAAATTAATTACCCCATAAATGTTGTTTCTTATGCCCAAATAGCGCTTAAAAAGCGTATTTTTCAGGCTAAACCAGCCAATGCACATGCAGAGTCATAACGTGCTTATACAGCGCATTTGCATTGACTTGTCTAGTCAGGTTTCTTGGGGAAATTTGGCTCTTTCATTTAGAAGATGGGACTATTCCTCCATATTGCACGATGCAGTTTCTCCCATTCATAAGTATAGCAGTGAACATCTTTGTATTTTCTATAGTCATCGTTTTAAATAAAACATTTACTAAAATAAATGAAATATGTTTATTTACCTGCATGCCATGATCATTAATCAACATCAAAGAAACCGTGAACATGCAAATGTGATACTTAATTATTGAAATTTGAAATATCTATTTAAAATCTCAGGGGTACTTAATGCTAATATATTTGGTGAATAAGTTTAGATGAAAAAAGTTTTGGAATGCCTGCATTACATATAACAATTAGTCATAATTAATAATACATGGTTAAAAAACCTACAGAGTAATAATTCAAATAAAAATGAATGTTCATCAGTAGTTGATGCAATGTTGAAAACCCTTCTTAAACCTTGAAATGATTTTTGTAAATTCAGTGGTCAAATTCTTTCGCCACCTGACGACTTATCTTTGTGTGAATATCCACAAAAACTGGACTATATATACAAATATAATATGTATATAATTGGCAGGCTATTTTAGAAAGGAAAATGTAAAAGATGAAAAAGAGAAATTAGGGAGAATCAATGAATTATGAATAATTTATTGCTATTGCGTGAATAATTTGTAATCATGTAGTCCATAAAAAAGTAACTGTAGTCTGATTATGAGTATTTTAAAATGTAACTTACTCTAATTACAAGTACTTACTTTTTGGAATCTTATTACGTAATCCAGATTACATGTAATCAATTACTACCCTGCTCTGTCAATAAGTTACTTTTGTGAGTTTTTTGTGTCATTTTTGGAGCTTGGCAACCCCATCTACACTTAGTCATTCTGCTAAACTTCCACTTTTATGTTCCACAAAAGAATGAAACTCACAACTCATGTCTTTCCAAACCCGTAAGACCTTCATTCATCTTCAGAACACAAATTAAAGGAGTCATATGATGCGATTTCAAGTTTTCCTTTCTCTTTGGAGTGTTACAAGCTGTTTGTGCATAGATAAGATCCCTGAAGTTGCAAAGACTAAAGTCTCAGAACTAAATAGATATTAAGTTAAGCCTCGACCACGCCCACCAAAAACGGCCCACATGTCTACCTCACGGTGTGGGAAGATTTGCAAAACACCACCCAAATGTATACGCAAAAAAATAGAGGGCGTGATTTTTATTCTCTCTGTAATGTTGTTGCTGCGCCGGCGCCATGTCCTGGAGACGCTTCGTTGTGAAAGCTAAATGACTTTGTTTGGTCTTCCAAAAGAGGACACAACTAGAAATCAGTGGTTCATTTGTATTTACAAACCTGTTCCAGAACAGTTCAATGCAAATAATAGAGTGTGCAGTGCATTTTACGGAGGACTATTTCCTGAACCTGGGAGTAGACTGCCAGCTATGCACAAAGGCTGTTTCTATAAAGTGGGGCGATTCCAACTTTGCAATCACAACGCACTGGATAGCTGGGCAATCAGAGCATGCCTCGCTTCTCAGAACGATGAGCTTTGTAAAAATCGTTGCGTTTCAGAAAGGCGGAGCATAGAGGAGCAACAATAATGTACAGCATGTGGAAAATAATGTGTTTTTTTAACTTTAAACCACATAAACACATTGCATTATACCAAATACACAAAATAATGTGCTGTTTTAGCAACAAAAAAGTGCTGTTTTAGCAACATCATGTGACCCCTTTAAGATATTTCTGATGAAATCTGAGAGCTTTCTGACCCTTAATAGACAGGAACGCAACTGACACGCTCAAGGCTCAGAAAGTTAGTAAGAACGTCATTAAGATAGTCCATGTGACATCAGTGGTTTATTTGTAATTTTATGAAGCTATGAGAATACTTTTTGTGCGCAAAGAAAACAAAAATAACAACTTTATTTAACATTTTCTTCTCTTCCGTGTCAGTCTTCAGTTCATGTTTGTGGTACTATTTTAATAATGTCCTTACTGCCTTTCTGGGCCTTGAACATGTCAGTTGCGTTATTATCTATGCAGGGTCAGAAAGCTCTCATATCATTAAAAATAACGTATTTTTTCCCCCCAAAGATGAACAAAGGTCTTACAGGTTTGGAACGACATGAGGGTATTCAGGGTAATTAATGACAGAATTTAGATTTTTGGGTGAACTATCCCTTAATACTAGGTGTGAACTCTCCTTTGGGTAATGGTAATGTCACACTGTTTTATGTTTTGGTAGCCTGGCAAACCAGCCAGTGTTTGTGAATGTGTCTGACATAGAAACAGAAAAGGAAAATGTTATATTCATAGTATGTTTACAGACACTGACCATTTATTCAGGGGTGTAACAGCCCAAAATAGGCCTGCACACATTGGAAAGAAGAATGTCTGTTTAAACCATCAACACCCACCTGTTGAAATCCCCTCAGTGAAGTGTTAGAACTCTGTGGGTTTCTCCTAGTTTGGGTTTAAATTCCCTACCTGTAGGTTTTTTTCCATGATGTTTTGAATCAGCTCAATTTTAAAAACAGTAGTCGAACTGTTCTTCCCTGTGGCGCCTGCCCTGTGTGCTGCATGTGTGGAATGGGTGGATATTGCTTTGGTGAATTGAATGTAAAGGATCATTAACTTTGGGTCTGCTGAGACAGACTCTTTTCCTGTCTCACCCTCTCCACCTGTCTCGTTTTTTCAGCTGTATAATATTTTAGAACTTAACCACTGGTAATACAGCTGTGGCTGTTTGTATCATACACACACACACAACCCACAAACCTACATTCAGAATATGTTTTGTTGCTTTATCTAACATCTTTGTCCTAGAATGTCGATATGTGTCAGGGCTTCTACTGATTGAAAACACACATGTACTTAATCTTTATCTTGCCAGCAGATGCTAGACCTCAGTGTTTGTGTTTAAATGGTGGTTTCTTTGACAATTCAATTATCATTTTATTATTCTCATATTTTCCAAACTTATATGATTGTCTTTTGTCTGTGGAATATATTTTTAAATCTTCCTCAGATCAGTCATACTGACTTGCATTGTATGGACAGAAACAGTTGAAACATTTTCAAATAATTGTTTGAAGTTTTAGACGAAAGAAAGCTGTTATATGTAATGTTTTGTTACAAAAGCATAACAACCAATATTTTTATGATTTTATGAACATTAATGGTAATAATATATATTTAATAATAGTTAGAACTAAATAATAATATAATATAAAATATTACAACTAAAATGCAGAATCTATATCAATGGTATTACAGTTAACTAAAAACTGAAAACTGTTACTTAAAATAAACTTTAACTAAAATAAAATAGAAAAATAAAACTTAAACTTATTTTAACTTGTGGCCAATATAATATATCTTATTTTGTTAAAAAAAACAAAACGGAAATAAATATTAATACAAATTATTCATATACATAAAAAATGACAAAACTGCAAAATTACTAAAACTTTAACTGAAATTAAAATAAAAACAAATTTAAAGTTATAATAGTGTATCTCAATTATCCTAAAATGACACTGATACACAAATGGATGAACATTTTCATAATAAACTGAATAATTATCATATCATTTAATGGTTGAGTATGAGATATTATAGGTCGCTCAGTAATTCTGTGAAAAAGATAATTAAGAGGTCAGAATAAAAAATAAAAAAACTTGCTAAATGTTGTCAACATGTTAAATATTACAATTGGTTTAACATCCTTAACTAGTCAACAATTAAATGTTTGCTCACATATTGTTTCCACTATATTTCATACTGTCCACTGCTTATCTGTGGTACTAAAGCCTGAGAATCCTTGATAAGAGCTCCTGAATATTAATAATTGTCTGTTTCTGCCCAAAATTATTTGCTGAACTAAAACGATTGCTGAGTAAATAGGTAAACTGTCCCTTTAGGAATCAGAAACCATTTTTGTTCCTTGCCTTGACTTTCTTCAAGTATTAATTTATTTTTTCATTTGAATTTCAGTTGTAAATAAAAATTAGTTTTAAATCAAAGGTCTGCATGTAAAATACGCTGAATGTGCTACATTGGTTTTGAAAGCACTCCTCTATACAGCTCTGAAGTGTCCATTTCATGATACCAACATTTCAGCTGTTTACATCAACAATCTTGATCCTCTCAAATCTTCCCACATCATCTCTGTCCTGCTGTTCATCACGTCACTCGCTGTGTTCCAGGTCAGCGCTGGACGTGTTCTAAATTCCGCTGCAATGAGGAACGTTTGCTGAACAGCCTCTGCTCCTGTTCTGAAGACTGTGTGAAAGTGGGTGACTGCTGCTCAAACTACAAGAGCATATGTGAAGGTACAAGACATTCTTTGCTCTGCATTCCATTCTCATCGAGTAGCTACACAACATGGGAGTTGTCATTTATGTTGTATAAATGTAAATAAAGACATTTTAGGTTGATACAATCTCATAAGGGTTGTGTAAAATCCTCAAGCTGATTAGGTTTTCATTTAAGCTTTGAACAGACGTGTATTTGTTTCACTGAAAGGCTCAAATGCGTCTGTGAAGTTGTGATGGGTCTGAAGGATTTGTCATTGAAGTTATTTGGGCCTATATTTCATCTCCCCTCAGCAGGACAGAGAGCATGGTGTTTTCATAGCTGGTTGTTTTCCTTTTTAATTTTCACAAATATTCTTCTGATTATTTCAGGTCACTTTTTGGGTGTGTTTGGACAGAATAATGTCCAAATAGTTACTGTATATAGTATCATTATTGTATTTTACAAGTCATCAAATGTTTACTCCAATAAATAGATTTATTTTTGAAGTCAGCGGCTATATAAGTGTAAATAGTGACAGAAGCTATTTACACTAAGTGAAAATGGCATATTTTCTTAACGATATATTCTATTTATACTAAGTGCAAATAACAATAAGTTCTATTTACATTGAGTGTAAATAGCTATAGATTCTATTTACACTATGTTAAAATGGCAGGATATTTATAATACGTATTGCAAATAGACGCACATATCTGCACCTCAGTATTTTAGTACATTAAAACAGTATGCAGTAATTACGTATTGAGTGTAAATTATAGTTTTAATTCAATTATTTATTAAATGTATGCTGCCTTATTGAGACAATAAGCATTCCCTACACCTACCTTGCGTTCCTGCGCATGAGATCAGTCCCGGAGGCGAAGTCCAAAGAGTCGGTAAGGTAGATTCTATGAAACATAGAACTTAACCAAAACATCATAAGTCCAGCATAGAGACTGCGATGTCAAGCGCAGGAGGTTCCCACCTAACCTCGGTCAGGTTGAGATAACGGTGGTTGCAGGGGATTTAGAGAGGGGAAGATGAGGGCAGATGACAGCCCCCCCGAGGGAAGGGAGTAGATGTTCAAGTCTTACTCTGGTCCGGACGAGACCTCTCTTTGACTCGCAAAGAGACCTCCCTCTAGCCCTACCCGCAGGCGGGGGAGGGGCACGAGTCGCGACACTAGCCTTCTGTGCCCATCTCTGATCCCCAGACCGAGATGGGCTAGGACCCCTGCGTTGTTTGGGCTCAGACCTGGATCTTCTTGGAATTCAAGTTTTGAAGGCTGCTGAGCGCGCCTTGGCCTCCCTAAACTTCTTGACCACCATCTCGTAGGAGGTACCGAAAAGCTCGGAAGGTGAGACCGGAGCATCGAGAAGAAAGCCCTTCTCTTTCTTCCCAATATCCGCCAGGTTTACCCACATATGTCTGTCCGTTACTACCTTGGCCGCCATAGACCTGTCCATTGCAGTGGAAGCCTGCTTAGTGGCACGGAGAGCCAAATCCGTGGTACGGCTCAGCTCTGCTACTTCATCAGGTGACAAGCCCTGACCCTTATCCAGGTCTTTCAGCAGATCAGCCTAGTATGCCTGAATCACTACCATAGTGTGCAATGAAGCGACAGCCTGACCTGCTGCTGCATATTCCCTGCCATTTAAGCAAGATGTTTCCTGAAGGGGCTTAGATAACAAGAAGGGATCCTTGAGAAAGGATGTCTCGCCCACAGAGATTGATAGCTGTCTAGCATCTCTTCTACAGGGGGCATCCCTTCATAGGCATTTTCACGCATCCCCTCAATGTTAGCACAACTAGTATGCTGAAACCTATGAATGCGAGAGGAAAATGGCTTTTTCCACTCCTTCTCAACCTCCGCATGGAGATCAGGTAGAAAAGGAAGGCTCACTCGAGCTGGGGGTTATGGCCAGAAAGATAACTCTCATTGAGACAACCCTGTGGTGCCACCATCTTGGCCCACTTCCACGGCAAGTCAAGCCTCGCCCAAACAAAAGACACAAAGATCATGTGTGTCATCAGGTGTCAATAACGAGGACACACATCTCTTAAACGCCTTCGTTCTTCGTTCTAACCCGTAGAATGCACGCTTCTAACAAAACAGTCATGGAAGACGAAGAAGAGGATGATGTATTCTCCCGGAGCCCTTTTATACTGTGGTCGCGCCGGTATTGATGTCATAGGCTGTCGCCGGCCAACAAGTGTTGTTTTTGTATGTATGCTTCAGACACGGGTCATGCTGACGGCATTCCCCATAGCAACCCCTAGAGGACGCAGTTCGAAGTTCCCACAAAGGGGAACTGTGATATAGTTCCAGTATTTTTCCAGTACTTTGCCTTAATTCCAGATTGATTACGTTTGAATGAACGTGTGGTGTTATTGTCTTGTCAAGGTCAAACATTAATCACCCTCTCCTGCATTTGAAAACTGAGCTGTTCCTTATCACCCTTTCATTTCTCTTTCTCACTGCTAACTCAAAAACTTTAGAAAATTGAACACTAAAAGAACAAAAACACCTGGCCAGAGTTTCAAGTTACTATTAATACTTCCTTTCTCTTCCGTCTTTTATTCACAGGTGAAAAACCTTGGCTGGAAGAGGACTGTGAGGACATCAGGACTCCTCAATGTCCTGCTGGGTAACATACTTATGTTTATAAATGAGATGGCTCTGTATCAAGATCTCAATCAGGTTAATATCATTAACTCAAAGCTTCGAAAATTAGCATCTCCATCTATAGTTAATGAAGCTTTATAGGCACTGTGTGTGTGTGTGTTGACAGTATATTGTAACCAACTTTTGGGATAAAACTATTTGTTTCCTTTGAAAACGATCCCAATGTTTGCGTCCCGAAGTCCCATACTGCACAAGTTAGCCATAGACTTAACAATATTAGTGTGATAGTGAAGTGAAGTGAAATAGTGTTCACTTCATATAATAACATTTCTTTGTTGTAAATTGTCAGCATCCTAAAACTTCCAGTGTCTTTCCGGGTTTAAAAGAGCTTTTAAATCACATGTAGACTTAGACTTTTAAATGGCACTGTACATAAATGCATCTATTTAGATGCACAGAGAGATGTTTAGGCCTGTGTGTTTATGTCTGACTCTGGGTAAATGGACTGTGGTCAGTGTTGTTTTTCCATTAGCTATAATAAACACACTCTGAAGTACATTCAGCTTTGGCCATAATGGTAGTCGCTGGCGTAAACACAAATAGACAGCTTAACGAGCATGGTGCTCTAACTTTAAAACCATTTTACTGCCATTGCATCTCATCAGAAAACAATGCTAATTTACTTTACAGTGTTGTCATTATAGAGTCAGATATCTACATTAAGACAAATTACATTAGAAGGATATTGCGTCTTTTGTAATATTTTGGCACTTAAAGAGTCTGTTAACCAGTTAAAAGCTGTATTGTTTTATAACATCAAAAGTTTGCTTCTTATTAGGAGTTTTTGCAGTTATACAAGTCTCAGAAGTTATGCATTTTCTTCCCTGTTATTCTGGTTGTTGAATTTGGCGTTTTGGGTGTGACTGATTGCTTTGGGCTTTGCCTGTAGACATACATCAACATCTGCTGTTCTCTGGGTGAAACCTTGCTCAAGTTTCCTATTGCTATTTTTACCCAACTAAAAAAGGAAGCTACTTTATTCCGTGGCATGACAAGCATTTCTAAAAACTGTCATCTTTTTCTGTAGATTTTCTAAACCGCCGCTGCTTCTGGTGTCTCTGGATGGATTCAGGGCAGGATATATGGAGGCCTACAGCAGCCTGCTTCCTGTCATCAACAAACTCAGTATGTCACGTTCACTCAGAGTCTGACCCTGGCTGTACAATAATGTCTGTCACATCTGTTAGGGGCATCTAATGAACGCTTTTAATAGACTTTTGTTTAAAATGTCTTAACATTTGCCAGTCTGATAAATTAATGAGTTAAATTCATCTTATAAGAGAATTGGTGTATTAGAACCAACTGAAACATCTCTTCATAAAGTGAAGTAGGATGAAGTATAATACTATCTGTACTGTAGTTGGTCTAAATCAGTGGTTCTTAACTCTTTCATTCCAAGGCCCACCATTGTCCACAACAATATTCCAATATCCCCCCGTGTAGACTTTTTTAATGACCAAAACTAGTAGCATCCATAAAACAAGTAATAATAATTCATAAATAATTATGATTAAGATTAAAATAATTATGTTTTAGAATTCCAGAAATTTTAAGAGCTGAATGTCCTTCAGGAAATGTTCTCTTTTACCTAAAAAAAATGTATATTAATTTTGTAGTCGTTCATGATTTACAGGATAAAGATTAAGGATAAGTACTTGTAAAAAATATTGTTTACTCAAAAAATTTACCTGATAAAATGTTGTAGAGTTTGACATAACTAGAAAATGTAACTATTACCACTATTAAGCTATACATAACTATAAAAATCCCCATGGCATTTTAAGGTCTTATTCACTTGCATGTCTTTTCCAGGTCTAGAAGTCAAGTTTTTTAAATTAGGCTTTCTCAAAAAAATTAAATTGAGTCTTCTTGAATCCCCTTTGGAACATTTCTGAGGTGGGCCTTGGCCTTCTGGTTATGAATCACTGGTATAAATGAATGTAAACAAAATAAAAACGTATTGTTAATCTCATCTTGTTTCTTCAGGGAAATGTGGGACCTCCACACCATATATGCGACCTGCTTATCCCACCAAGACCTTCCCAAATCATTACACCATAGTGACAGTAAGTGACAGGTAGAAATTAAGCCCCAATTGCTCTTGAAGAACTACATATACATGTAAAAATGTAATGGAAGTTATCGTTTTTGTTTCTTTAGTAGACAGTATTATGTGTTTGATTTGAATCACTTACTGTTTACACCAGTGAAGATAAGACTATCAGTTTTGTTAAGTGTTAATTTTGGTTTTATAGTAGCCTTCCAGTTTATTATTTGAACCTCAGTAGTTGTTAGTTGTGCCACCCCTTTTTGCAATTAAAAAAAATAGTCAACTACTGTTACTTCCAATGGTTGCTTTACAGACAGTACAAGTTAATTATTTGTTTTGCTCCTGTTTTCTAATGAGTGAAATAATGCTTTCATTAAATGTTTTTCATGTGCAGGGTCTGTATCCAGAATCGCATGGAATTGTGGACAATAAGATGTATGATGTCACTCGCAATGCCTCTTTCAGTTTGAAAGTTGATGAGAAATTCAACCCTGCATGGTACCAGGGTGAACCAGTGAGTATAAGCACACACATTAAACTTAAAAATCAATTCGCACAGATGTAATACATCTGCAATAATATAGATTTGTGATGATCTGTTTAATAAAGATGAGAGCATTTTCTTTTGAAATCTTTAACCTGAATTTGCATCCCCTCAGTTTGTATTTATTTATTTATTTTGAAAGGTTTTGATAAGTAACTTAACTGATAATTGATTTGGATTTAGAGGGTAAATGTTAAGAAAATTAAACATGCTTAATTATCATACTCTAATGTAAATGTAGTCATTACCATTAACAGCTACTGTACTACATTAAAATAAGACACAACAAGATAAAAACACTGCTTTTCGGGATCCCAACACTCTTTTTATTCTACTGTTAGTGTTGGGATCTAGTGTAACTCTTCCTGTTTTTGGTTGTTGTGGGTTATGTTTCTGGAGTATAATGTCAGGAGCATGTAATTTCTGTTTATAATCCTGGTGTGGGATCCTGGCACCTACTGTACGCTCCAGAAACAAACCCCATTTGGCCTCAGTTTGTGTCTGTTGGCCATGTGCTCCTCTCACCCCACTCTCTCTTTTGCTCTGTCACTAGTTTATTTGCCTCACTTGCCAGATGTGATTTTCTTCCCATTTTATTTCCAACGCGTACTCTGTACTGTGCTTGTTCGTTTTGGGTGGGATCTGTAGGTGACCACTGTTTTCTGGTTGTTACCACCAGATTCTTCTGGCACAGTGTTTGCGGTCATGTCCTATTCGGCCCAGCCCCTCCTTTTGTATCATTTTGGTTTCTTTTGTTTTATCATGGGTTATTCTACCTTAAGAGCAAATAGTACAGCCAAATTAAGAGCAGACTTGGATAAAAAATAACTAGTTATCCAGCCCCTAGTGTAAATATTACAGTAAAAACAAATTAGTTATAGTCAAGTTTATTTGTTTTCTTCAATTATATTTATGGTTTGGTTTAGGTCGAAAAAGTGCAAAAAAAATAAAAATAAATATAATAATAAAATAGTTTTAATGTAATATCAATTGAAAATATTTATTTTCCCAAAAACAAAACATTCATATTCAAAGCTTATTTATTATAAAGATTGTATTTAATCAATGTCATTGACATGCATATAATATATATGCACCAACATACACAAACCACAACACATACAGGTGCATCTCAATAAATTAGAATGTCGTGGAAAAGTTCATTTATTTCAGTAATTCAACTCAAATTGTGAAACTCGTGCATTAAATAAATTCAATGCACACAGACTGAAGTAGTTTAAGTCTTTGGTTCTTTTAATTGTGATGATTTTGGCTCACATTTAACAAAAACCTACCTCTCAATCTCAATAAATTAGAATATGGTGACGTGCCAATCAGCTAATTAACTCAAAACACCTGCAAAGGTTTCCTGAGCCTTCAAAATGGTCTCTCAGTTTGGTTCACTAGGCTACAAAATCATGGGGAAGACTGCTGATCTGACAGTTGTCCAGAAGACAATCATTGACACCCTTCACAAGGAGGGTGAGCCACAAACATTCATTGCCAAAGAAGCTGGCTGTTCACAAAGTGCTGTATCCAAGAATGTTAACAGAGAGTTGAGTAGAACGAAAAAGTGTGGAAGAAAAAGATGCACAACCAACCGAGAGAACCGCAGCCTTATGAGGATTGTCAAGCAAAATCAATTCAAGAATTTGGGTGAACTTCACAAGGAATGGACTGAGGCTGGGGTCAAGGCATCAAAAGCCACCACACATAGACATGTCAAGGAATTTGGCTACAGTTGTCGTCAGAGGCGTCTTACCTGGGCTAAGGAGAAGAAGAACTGGACTGTTGCCCAGTGGTCCAAAGTCCTCTTTTCAGATGAGATCAAGTTATGTATGTAATTTGGAAACCAAGGTCCTAGAGTCTGGAGGAAGGGTGGAGAATCTCATAGCCCAAGTTGCTTGAAGTCCAGTGTTAAGTTTCCACAGTCTGTGAGGATTTGGGGTGCAATGTCATCTGCTGGTGTTGGTCCATTGTGTTTTTTGAAAACCAACGTCACTGCACCCGTTTACCAAGACATTTTGAAGCACGTCTTGCTTCCTTCTGCTGACCAGCTTTTTAAAGATGCTGATTTCATTTTCCAGCAGGATTTGGCACCTGCCCACACTGCCAAAAGCACCAAAAGTTGGATAAATGACCATGGTGTTGGTGTGCTTGACTGGCCAGCAAACTCACCAGACTTGAACCCCATAGAGAATATATGGGGTATTGTCAAGAGGAAAATGAGAAACAAGAGACCAAAAAATGCAGATGAGCTGAAGGCCACTGTCAAAGAAACCTGGGCTTCCATACCACCTCAGTCATTATGAGTGAAACTCTTTTTAAAGTTCTTGCCATGGAATTCTTCCAAATTGTTTTCTGCATCAGGACAGCACAATAAGAAAATCTGGTACCACCCGTGTCATTCTCTTCAGAGTTCAGCATGATAGCCATTTGGGGGAAACAGGGTGTGGTGCACAAATGTTTAACACTCTGCAATCTATTCACATTTGCAATCAAATAGGCAGCAAATGGTCTAAAAATGCCTGAGCACAAGGTGTTTCTGCGGTGGGCAACTGAAATCATGAAAATCCAAGATCTATAGCAAAGTTTTTTTTTCTGATTATGTTTCCTGTATCCTAGTTGGTGATGGACAGGGTTTCTGAAGTTCCTCAAACTCCTCACTAGGAACACAGGTCCTTCTGGTTTGATTCTGTGCTCGACTTTTAGCCATGCACTTTTCCTTTGCGCCATCTATGGTGCTGAAATGATGCAGTGTAAAACCTTCTAGTAGGATATACTGGGATTTTATTTTGAAAAGAGGCAGCTGTTGGCATTTGAGACTCAAAATAATGGTCATTTGAATGTGTGAGGCATTCACATTCAGTGGTAGCCTGTGTTACATTGAAGACTGGGTTAGTATCCGTCCCATTGGCTTTTACAGTAATTACAGAGCCAGTATCCATCCCATTGGCTTTTACAGTAATTACAGAGACAGGCTTTGTTGAACTGCGATTGAATGAAACATGATTGACAGTTCCTCAATCCAGGATGATTATAGGTGACAAAAACTCAAGACATAATAATATCTTCATTAATATATATATATATATATATATATATATATTATAAACCCAGGCTAAAGTCTCAAAATCTAATTATGAGAAGACAAGCATCAAAGTTTTACTTCTACCATTAATTTCACTATAATTTCAAACTTTGACATGACCTTATTCAGTCAATATTAAATATATAAAGGTTACATTTTCACAGAATTAAAATTCTTTACCATATGAAGCATGATTTGTTAAAAGGACTTTAGCTGGGTTTTCACAGAGAGGGTCACACACACACACACACACACACACACACACACACACACACACACACACACACACACACACACACACACACACACACACACACACACACACACACACACACACACACACACACACACACACACACACACACACACACACACACACACACACACACACACACACATATATATATACTGTATATATATATATATATATATAGGGCTGTCAATCGATTACACTATTTAATCATGATTAATTGCATGATTGTCATGAGTTAACTCGCGATTAATCACAATGAATCACACATTTTTATTTGTTCTAGATGTACCTTAAATTAATACTTTTCAAGTTTTTAATACTCTAATCAATATGCGCATGGACAAATATGGATGCTTTATGCAAATGTATGTGTATTATTATTGAAACCATACTCAACAGCATGAAGACTAGACATGTTTCAAAGGTAATAGATGTTTTTCAAAGAACTTGTTCATGTCTATTAGACACACGAAAAAAGAAATACAAGGTTCCCATTACTTCTCTTTCTTTGCATTGAGCGATTTACTTACACAACCCTGTTTACATTTTTTTGCAGGACAGGGCAGCTCACTTCTTCTGAACATGCAAAATGTACATAGCCTATATTGTTTATTATTACATTTGTTTGCCTCTCTGTGCCCACATACTGTATTTTGATGCAGCTAAATTCTCAATAAAACAGTTTTCATTTATATATTTTACTGTTTCGGTTGTCAGACAATGGAATGAATAAGAAAAAGTGATTGAAACGCGACCCATTAAGACTACATATATAGCTCTCCTTTACAAGATGTTAAAGCCCCTCTTTGTACTGAGGCTCTCTCTCTTATCTAGATTTTTTTGCAGATGTTTGTTTGCTTTTTTAATTGTTAGTGGTGTTTTATCTTTTGTGCGCTGCATCTTTTGTCAGCACTTTTATTCAATGCTTCCTGTGATTGTCTTTAGGTTTGGCTCACAGCCATGAAAAACAAACTAAAAACAGCTACTTTCTTCTGGCCTGGATCCGATGTAAAAGTCAATGGACATTTCCCAGATTACTGGGTGAAGTATGACAGGTGGATATTTACAATACCTGATTTTTACAATACCTGATCGAACTGTTATTAACAGGATTTTAGGGTTGTAAGGACTGACTATAATTAACATCTAAAACTAGCTATCAAGAGCAACACTTCATTTTACACTAAATATGAAAGTTTGAAGCAGGTTACATACATAATGGCTCTGCTCAAATCAATAGAAGACATTTGGGATTTTAGAAACAGCCATCAAAAATGTAGTTCAATTTTGAGCCAACAAACTAGTTAAAATGGATGATATATTTTGTATTTTTTTAGGAACATCCCCTTTGAAAAGAGAATGGCACAAATCTTTGAATGGTTGCATTTACCTGAAGGAGAAAGGTAATGCTTTTTTGTAAAAATTGTATTTATTTAATTTTAAATGACTGTTTTGGTTTGATTAAACGGTAACTTGCAATTGTTACTGTAAATAGCTATTTTTACCTTATTTAGCTCATAAAAATAATTTGATAATTGAATAATTTACAGCATATTCACACTGTTTTAGGCCAGACTTTTACACCTTATACTTCGAAGAGCCTGATTCTGCAGGTCATCGACATGGACCAATGAGTAGCCAGGTAAATTGAAGACAAACCACATGTGGAAATAATTGACAAACTTCACTGTCAGTTTAGTTTGGGGGTGAATATATGATTTAGGATAAGCACTATTAAACTGTTCATAATCAGAATTAATTCCCCTGCTTTGGATTATACTGATTAAATGTTTGCAATTCAAATCATGATGGATTTTTGCATTGCAGGTCATTGAGGCTTTACTGAATGTCGACAGGCTTATTGGGATGTTGATAGAGGGTCTCAAGGAAAGACAGTTGCACAGATGTGTCAACCTGGTTCTGGTCTCTGACCACGGTGAGTACTGTGTGTTGTCTTTACACTAATTCCTTTAATTTGAACATGAGACCAAATTTGACCAAATGTATATTGGCAACAGCTACAGTATAGTTGTATGTCAACTTAAAGGGATCATATGACGTTGCTAAAAATAACATTATTTTGTGTACTTGGTGTAATGCAATGTGTTTATGCGGTTTAAGGTTAAAAAAACAAATTATTTTCCAAATACTGTACATTATTGTTGCTCCTCTATGCTTCACCTTTCTGAAACGCGCCGATTTTTACAAAGATCATTGTTCTGAGAAGCGAGGCAGCTCTGATTGGCCAGCTATCCGGTGCATTGTGATTGGGCGAATACCTCAAGCGTGAGACGGAAATGTTACGCCCCTCACTGTATTGTGATGCCGTGTCCTGGCGAGACGACACAAAAACAATAAAACCCATAATAAACGAGGCATTTGATGCATCCAGTGGGGACATAATTACTGATTATAATGACTTATACTGCCTTTTTACATTACAATGTCTGCATTTGTGATCAGAGAAACAACAAACAACAAGCACTACTCTACACAGCTCAAAACCCGCGTTTGAATAGTCAGTGGCAGAAACTTACTTACAATGCTGTGAGTCAGAAGCATCGGACTGTCCTTGCAAAGTTGGAATTGCACCACTTTATAGAAACTGCCTTTGTGCAAGCCAGCATTGTAGGCTACTCTTCCAGGTTCAGGAAATTTTCCTCCGTAAAATGCGCTGTACACACTCTAATACTTGTTGAAATGTTGAACTGTTCTGGAACATTGTTGTAAATACAACTTAACCACTGATTTCTAGTTGTGTCCTCTTTTGGAAGCCCAAAAAACGTACTTTAGCTTTCACAACGAAACACAGCGTCTCCAGGACATGGTGCCGGCGGCAGCAACAATACTACAGCGAGAATAATAGTCCCGCCTGCTTTCATTGCGTATACATTTGCACGGTGTTATGCAAATCTTCCCACACTGTGATGTAGGCATGTAGGCATTAAAACAAAGTTGAAAAACAATTCAACACCAACAACGCAAGAAGCATGTGGCAGGGCATCAATAACATCACAGGTTTTAAAGGGAATAAACCAGCTTCTGTGAACATTGCCACCTCTCTACTGAACGAGCTTAATATTTGTTATGCTCGTTTCGAGGCTCACAACACCGCCCACATAGAGAGCGCTCCCGCGACTGCTGCAGAAGAGGTGAGTGCACTCTCCATTTCCATCGCGGTTGTAACCCGATCCTTCCGACAGGTGAAAATACACAAGGCTGTGGGTCAGGATGGCATCCCAGGCCATGTGCTCCAAGCATGCTAATTCCAACTAGCCAGGGTTTTTACAGACATTTTCAATCTTTCCCTCTCTCTGTCCGTGGTTCCCTCATGCTTCAAAAAATCCACCATTTTGTCCATACCAAAGAAAATTAAAAGCACATGCTTGAATGACTGGAGGCCCGTTGCTCTGACACCCATCGTCAGCAAGTATTTTGAGAAACTCATCAGAGACTACATCTGCTCTGTGCTGCCTTCCTCACTGGATCCGCTGCATATTGCAGCAACCGTTCCACAGATGATGCTATTGCCTTCAACCTGCATACTGCTCTCTCCCACCTGGAAAATAAGAACACCTATGTGAGAATACTGTTTGTGGACTACAGCTCAGCATTTAACACCATAGCGCCTGCCACATTGGTTGCAAAGCTCCAGACTCTGGTACTAAACAGATCTCTGTGCAGCTGAATCCTGGACTTCCTGACAGGCAGAAGTCAGGTGGTCAGAATGGGCAACAATACCTCATCTCCCTGATCCTCAACACTGGTGCTCCTCGGGGCTGTGTCCTTAGCCCACTCCTGTACTCCCTGTACACACACGACTGTACAGCCACACACAGCACCAACGTCATCATCAAATTTGCTGACGACACAACAGGTGATAGGCCTGATCACTGATAATGATGAGACGGCCTACAGAGAGGAGATGAGTAGTACCCTGACTAAATGGTGTCAGGATAACCACCTCTCACTCAACATCGACAAGACCAAGGAGCTGGTGGTGGATTTCAGGACACAGAGCAGAGAACACAAACCCATCACCATCGACAAGACACCTGTAGAGCGGGTAAACAGCTTTAAGTTCCTCAGCGTTCACATCACCAAGGATCTCACGTGGTCCGCTCACACAGATGCAGTGCTGAAGAAGACACATCAGCGCCTCTTCTTCCTGAGACGGCTGAGGAAGTTTGGAATGAGCCCCAGCATCCTCAGAACATTCTACACCTGCACTGTGGAGAGTATCCTGACCGGCTGCATCATCGCCTGGTTTGGAAACAGCACCGCTGGCAACCACAAAGCTGTGCAAAGGGTCATGCGAACTGCCCGCCACATTTTTGGTACATCATAAATGACTCCAGCCACCCGTCCCACAGACTGCTCTCTCTGCTACCCTCAGGAAGACGTCTCAGCAGTATCCGATCCCGCACTAGCTGACTGAGGGATAGCTTTTTCCCTCAGGTTATCAGGCTAATGACTAATACACCCTACAGCATACTCCAACTTTACGGTATGCCATGCACTGCACTTTAACTTAACTCTAACACAGTTGAAACTGGACTACACATTTACATTTATGCATTTAGCAGACGCTTTTATCCAAAGCGACTTACAGTGCATTCAGGCTATACACATTTTGTCAGTATGTGTGTTCCCTGGGAATTGAACCCACAACCTTTGCGCTGCTAACGCAATGCTCTACCACTGAGCCACAGGAACACACACACACTGCACTAATACAACAATCTATCTACTACTACTGGATACCATCCAATGCGCATCCATGACATTGCGTATCCAACTTATGTATAAGCTGTTGCACCTTCGCATATTATTGTGTGTATATATGTGTACATAATGTAGAATGTGTACATACAGTGTATAATGTGTATTGATAACTGTATGTCTAATAGTACACTGTCTGTACTGAGAATATGTATGTGTATTTTGCACATTGTCATCTGTATAAGTCTGTAAGTATTTATTGTCTATAAGTAAATTGTTTCTGCACTGTCTGGAGCACGCTCTCAATAATTTCACTTACCAAGGCACATGTGCTGTGGTGATGTGACAATAAAAGTGATTTGATTTGATTTGATTTGATTTTGGGGGCGTGTTTAAATGAGCCATTTTAGATGGGTCGAGTCTTAACTTTTATAAAGAATATCTATTTGGTTCTAAGACTTTAGTCTTTGCAACTTCAGGGATCTTATCTATGCACAAACAGCTTGTAACACTCCAAAGAGAAAGGAAAACTTGAAATCGCATCATATGACCCCTTTAAGTCAAATTTGTTTGTATAGCACTTTTCACAATACACAGTGGGCCTCATTCACTAATATGTTCGTACGTACATGGATTTTTTCTTAACATTGTTCTGAAGTTAGTAAATTTGGAATATTCTAAATGAGTGGTTGCATGCACAAAGTTAGTCATTTGCATAAAACATGCCTAAACCATCTCCATGTAAGAGCTTTCCGTACACGCTTTTCTTTACAGCATTTCATCACTATGGTTAAACGTGCCGCTATTTGCAGACACGCTTTCACATATAGCAGCTTTTTCTGCCGCAGAATAAAACATGTGGAAAAAAATATTCTGACTTGTAAGATGTAAACTCGAAATTGTGACATAAAAAGTCACATTTATCTTTTAAAATTGCAGAAACAAGCTTACTCGCCCGATCTCGAGCAATGCCAAGTGTGTCATTCTCACCAGTTCTCACAATAAACACCTTTTATACAGACTCAGATAACAGACCTCTCAATATCCAGCTGTCCATATGCGTATATCTACGTTATTCAGAGAAATCTACACAGCTTTTCGTACTCTTGTATATGATGGAAAGTATTTAAGATGAAATTAAATTGTATTATTTAATCATTTTATTGTATAATTTATTTATGGATTATATAATACAATTAATGCAACATACTTCAGTATAATTATAGTCGTGTTAGGATGAAATATAACTTCTTAAGACTATTATAAGGCTTACAGGGTAAGTGGTTTTTGCAAATGTGTGGTTTGAGTTCCTATATTTTTTCGTAAATTTAGAATACATTTTATTGTGTATTTTTTTGTGAATCGTAATTTGCTCTTAAAATTCGTACACACATTCGTACACATATTTCACACAAATTTGTTTGTACGCATGCTTAGTGAAGGAGACCCATTTTTTGTAAAGAAGCTTTACAGAAAAGTTATGAATGTTGATGTTGACAATATCTTCATGCTTTATATAACATAGTTTGCAACGATACAAGCAATTCAAACACTTGAGATTTGCTGTATAGTTCATATTACCCTATGTAAAAAAATATCAAATCAGGCAGTTGAGATTTGCTTTATGAAATGTATTGCATTGCTCCTGATACTGTACTGTATATGCAGAAAACTTTGGATATAATATATATTCAAATGCACATAGAATCTACATCTATATATATTTTTTTTTTCTGATATGAACGTTTACCAAATGCCACAGTCAGTCAGATATTAGTAAATATGTATTGGACTTATGTATTACCAGTTTTTATTAAAACAACTGCAGTCTGCAGTCCATTAACATAAGTATTAAATCTGGCCATGTTTGTGCCACTGTAATATTAGAAGATACATTTTTTGTTGGAAAATTTGGATTAGACAGTGTTCATAAAGCGTTTATCTATTATCAATTTAAAGAGAAAAGTACTTCTCCACGCATAGTCACCCAACACTTGAAATAACATAATAAAAAATATAACTAATTTTATTGCAGCCATGTTGCCTTATTTTATTTCATTTAGTTTAACTTGCTGTAGTAAAATAACTAAAACAAACAGAAAAAAAACAATATAGACATTTTAAAAAATTATAAAAATAGCATACACACAACATAAATACTAAAACTTAAAATAAAAGCAGAAAATATAAAAATAATAACTATTAAAAATAATAATAGTATCTCAATGATACGAAAATAACACCGGTTCCCACCTGTCTGGGTGGACACAGAAGTTCTTCAGCAGTGACATCTGCTTGACGTGTGTCTTCATTTGTGATTGGGGCAAATTAAAGGCGTGTGGGATTGCACATGTGTCTCCTGACCTTGGAGCATGCCATGAGGCCTGCTAGCATGCTAATTTTGACTCTTGGGTTTTTAATTATTTGTGCCGCTCTGCCTTTTTGGTTGGAGTGATTGTAAATACATATTGAGCTTGTATGTTTTTTATGCGCTGGCTGAACTTCTGTTGCATCACTGATGTTTAATTAGAACTCGCTCAAGAATATAATGAAAGACGTGGAGGTTTGGCTGTAAGCCTTACTGTCCGTAAATTATATGCTTTTTTGACTCTTCATCGAGTTGAATGTAATAATACGCTGTGAATTGCTACAGTGAGAACATCACTTGAACTTAATGTTTTTGATTCATAGTTTACCCAAAAATGTACTCACTACTTTTACTTAGAAATAAATAATTAATTCTGGTTTGAGTAAATCATGATATAATTGTTTGGGTGAACTATTCCTTTTAGCACAACTGAATGAGCAATCTGTGAACTGTAGTTCATTTTGAATGCTTGATTTGCAGGGATGGAAGAAGCGTCATGCAAGAAAGCTGCGTATGTCTCCAACTATCTGGAAAACATCGATGACATAACTGTCATCCAGGGTCCTGCAGCGAGAGTCCGTCCCAAACGTTTGCCTGATGAATTCTTCTCTTGTAAGCGAACAGATCATCACACATGTCTTTGTATTTGAGGGTTTCTTCAACTATAGACACTTGTGTGTCACAGCAGTTGATTTTTATTTATTAAAATTAGCAGGATTGTGGTATAAAGGTTGCATTCGCTATAAAATGGCTTATGGTTAATTTTTGCTGGTTTTCATATATCAATGATATGATATAATATATATCATATATCAATATATTTGCTGGTTTTCAATATCTCTTGAACCATTTCAATATATGTGTAATGTGACATGAATTTATATACATTTTTACATAAATTGCAGCTAATTTCCACTGTGACCAGCAATTTTGTTTATTATGAAGTTTTATCAAAAGTTAGTGTACTTTTTGTTCAATAAAGAACTTGGGGTAAAATATGAAGCAAATTTTGGGGTCAGTAAGATCTTTTTTAAATGATTTAAAATAAATACATGCAAATTTTATTCTGCAAGGATCTATTAAACTGATCAATAGTGACAGTAAAAAAATTTCATTTATGTAGATAAATTCTGCTGCAAACGCTGATCTTTTTAAGCTGCACAATTTTTTTCCACATTGGTATAATAATATGTTTTTGAGCATTAAATCAGCATATTAGAATGATTTCTGAAGGATCATGTGACACTCAAGACTGGAGTAATGAAGCTGAAAATGCTGCTTTGCATCACATTAATAAATTGCATTTAAATACATATTAAAAAAGAACAAAAATTATCATAATATTTCACAACTGGTCTGAAGTGACTATAGTTGAAGAAACACCCATTTATAAAAAGTGTTTTGTCTATTCAATTTAAGTCAAACGATCCATCTCTTCTCTTTTCCTGTATTCATCTGGCAGTTGATTATGAAGGTCTGGTGAAGAATCTTTCGGTACGACCCTGTCACAACATCCCCACACCTCAATTACAGACCATATCTTCCACTTAATCATGTTGAAATCTTTATTCTGTCCTTTTTCTTTCTGTGTTTGAAGTGCAGAGAACCTGATCAGCCGATGAGGCCGTATCTGAAGGAGCATCTGCCCAAACGGCTTCACTTTGCCAGTAACATCCGTATAGAGAGAGCACATCTCTACATGTTGCCCGGCTGGCAAGCAGCGCTGTGAGTTTGAGCTTTGGGACAAATGAGTGCTCAAAAATAAAATTGGTCTACATTTAGGATTTACGAATTTGATGTGCATATAAAATGTCCATCTATTTGGATTATGCTGGGTTTCCCAATGTACAGTATAATAAACTTAATGTAATTCATATTTTAACATCAGTTTCAGTGGCGTAGATGGTAAGGCGTGTGCTTTTCCACACGATTGACCCTAGTTCGAACCAGCCTTTTGCCAAACTTTTTTCTCACTTTTCAACTCTCATATAGCATCGGAAAGGCATTTATTTTCAATAAAAATTAAGGAAATAATAAACAAGTTGAAAATAAAGTATCCTGTAGGGTTAGGGTCGGTGTAGGGAGGGCTTTATTGTCCCAATAAGGTGGCATCCATTTAACAATTTGCGACTAATTTACATGCAATACGTTATTATTGCATACTGTTTTATAATTTACTACAATACTGAGGTGCAGATAATTGCCACTAATTGCAATAAGTAGTATAAATAACAGAAAATCTTGCTATTTTAACATAGTGTAAATAGCATCTATCGCTGTTTACACTTAGAGCAAATAGCTGCTGCCATAAAAACTAAATGTGTTTAAATACACATTAACCAAGTTTATATATTTATCATCAATTTCTTTAAATTTTATACATTTTAACTAACTGAATATTTCTTGTTTTATAAGTAGCCATATTTTAACCATGTTCTTAATTTTTACTGAAAAAAAATTATGCTGATTCTAATTAGAATAAATAAAATTTAAGAAAAACAAATACACACACACACACACACACACACACACACACACACACACACACACACACACATATATATATATATATATATATATATATAATCACATTGATGCTAATAATGATAGTATATTAGAATAAAAACAAATAATTGATGCGTAGAGAAATGCATCATATTAAATGTAGTTTATGCTAAAACTGTGTAATCCAAATATATATTTTATTTGCAAATCAAATGCATACATTGAAAATGATCTAATAAATAATTGTAAAATATTTTTAGTGTATAATGAAAGAATGTAATATCCCTAAAAAAGTATTAATGCGTTTATAAATCCAGATAAGTTTTACCTCTAGATGTTTTTGATAATTCTGCAAACTTGTCTGTTCTTAAAAGGTAACTAGAATTTGATTGAAGGCATTTGAAGATTTTTTTAATTAGCACTCAAACTGGCAGTATTTCACAGTAATTTTCACAGTATTTGTCTCCCACCTTGATCTACAGCAAACCAAGTGAAATTAAATACTGCAAGGGCGGCTTCCATGGTTCAGATAATGTCTTCAAGAACATGCAGGTTGGTGTTTAAAACAATTTCATATTCAAGGCACATGTCTTGCGCATGTCTATTTAAAAGTAAATAAAACAAGTTACAAACTCATCTTCATAGTAATGCTAAATCAGATGTTTTCTTATCATCGTGTCAAAATGTGCAGTTCAAATTCATTACTAAATAAATGATTTAAAATACATTTTCAAGTAATACTTTTGATTTGACATTATTACAAAGTGAACTTTTAAGAAACATGATTATGAAAGTGTACTCAAAGTATGCTTATTATTACTTATTTGTCTCAAAAAAAAATTCTTTTGAAGAAGAGTATGGTTGGCAGTTGCCAAACATCAGTTCTCCATTACTTCTCATGGCGTTTTATCCTCTTTCAGCTTCACTTCCACACCATCAACATAAAACTTAACCACAAAATTAAGCATTATCCTTTAAATCCAGATAATTTATATCTTAAATCTGTAATGGACACTAGTAAACTTTTCTTTCTTCAGTTTCTGCTTGAGGCTCTGTTCAAAGGCTTCTGTGCTGCAGTGTAATGAGGCTTAGTAGACCAAACATTTTAATAATAATAATAACAATTAAGCTCAGATGAGCTTTATTTGTCACATACACAATTATACAGAGTATAACCAGCAGTGAAATGTGTTCTCTGCATTTAACCCATCCAAGTGCACACACACTTGGAGCAGTGGGCAACGACACTGGGAGCAGTCAGGGGTTTGGTGCCTTGCTCAAGGGTCTCACCTCAGTCGTGGACAATTCCTGCCGGAGCTGAGATTCAAACCCACAACCTCGGGGTACAAGTCCGACGCTCTATCCATGAGAGCCACGACTGCCCCATTTTGATGGGGATTATACTAAATTCTTATTGAAGTATCTGAGTAAATTTCCATGAAGGGGATTATGAGCCCTAGAGTCTTTCCACAAAAACTGAGAAATATCTAGACATGCCCTTTAAATGAACTCTTGGCTATTGCATATAGCTTCTCTGTGCCAGATTCACACTTAGTTGTTCCTTCAAACTGGAAGGTGTTCAGATTGCAGTTTTAAACACACGCTCAACCCACATGTTGGACCTTTGACAGAGTCTTGTTTATGTCTGACGTGTGTGAGTTTCCAGCCATCTGCGCCCCCTGATCTATGTGGTTGTCTCGGAATGTCTAATGCATCTTGTATGCTTAACAAAAACCTCTTACAGGAACTCTTATGAGGCAAAGGTCTAACTAGTTGAGGTAATTGCTCAAGCTAGTAACAACCACAGGGATGGTTATTATGACAAGAACTTTACTTTAGGCCATCTTAAAAAAGTGAAATCTCCTGTTAGGAGGAATGAACATCATTTTCATCTTTGTGAGTCTGTGTCTAGGAAATGAGATCAGACTAGTTTCTAGTACTTAAATGTTTCAGCCAGAGGCGAGTGGAATGTGTGTCTCTCTGTGACTGCAAATCAAAATAAGTGCTTTTAGTTATTTTTAACTCTGGAGAGTGTTTTTGGAGCTGTCGTAGGTGTTTTGTTGTCATATCCAGGGGCCTCAAATAGTACTTGCATTTAAAGCCGCATTTAAAGATGTCTAATTTTCATCACATTATATAACAAAATGTTAAGTGGCATCTGCAAACAAATAACCTTTTCTCAGAACCATCTTCTCTTTTTTAATGAAATATTAGGCAAAATATTTGACTTTTTCAAACTTGAAGACAAACAAATGGTGTGATTTAATGAATGAAATGTAACTGTTTGCAGGCCATTTTTATTGGATATGGACCAGGTATCCATTCTAAGGTGAATGTGCTTCCCTTCGAAAACATTGAAGTCTACAACCTCCTATGTGGTAAGTTTATTTTTCTGTGAAGTATCATGAAAGTTTGAAAGAGTACCTTTAATAATATTTCATTGACATCCCTTCTCCGCTATTGACATTTTTGGTACTGCATATATTCTTGTGTGCTAAATGCCCTTGTGAAAAATAACACTTAAGCATACTTTTTAAAAAGCGATATTAATTAATTTCAAATAAATTAATGTTGATTGCAAATAAAAATAGTTTAAATTTATATTAAATGCAATTAGCTGCTTTTTAAAACCTCTTAAGTAGAACTTAAGTAATCTTTACATTTAAATTCATATTTGCTTTCATTATCTTTTATTAAAGTGTACAGCCGAATGTACTGACAAGCATTTATAGTAAACTAAAATACAATGTAACTTCTATTGAAACGTGTATGTTATATATGTGAATACGATTGTAAAAAATACCTCTTTTATACACATGTAAAGATGAAGTTGCAAATAGTGCATTTAGAATAGAATAATATACATTTATAACAATTCACTTTAAATGTAATATCAAATAAGACACTGCCATTCAAATTACTGTATAATAAAGAAACATAGACATGAAAGTGTCTTCTCTTTAAGTACACTTAAGTGGCCTTTTAATTTATTAATATTATATTTTTTTGCAAGTACAGTTGTTTAAAATGTACTTTTAAGATTTTAAATACACTACAAGTGCACATTCATTGCAAAGCATATTTATTTTAATATGGTTGAGTAACTGCTGTTAAGATAAATGGGAAATTCATCCAAAATGTGCTGATGATTGCAGTCATGTACTGTGTCTGATTCATTCTCTTCATCTTTGATTTGGAACAAAGTATATAATGTGTTATTTCAATTATGATGATTATGTTCACACATTCTTTATCACTAAAAGTTTCTAAATCTGGTAAGATACAGTATGCTAATGGAATGTGAGGTCTTCAGCTCATATTGGTTTAAATCCAAGAGAAGTCTTGTGGGAAATTGTGCAGGATTGTGAGAGTCTTTTTTTCCGTCACCATTTCCGTCATTCACAATCACTGCCAAGGACTTAATGACCCACTTCGAAACAAAGTGGCCATCATTGGCAGCTTATTGTCTGACACCCCTGTTGGGAAGTTGCATAGTTAGTGACGCGACTAAATTATCTAAAATAAATCATTAGCTTTACAGCCAAAAAAATTAGGTCATAATCAACACCTTTGTATAATAATCCATTCTTGTTAGAGAAGCAAGTCATTTACATTTCAGTGAATCACATTGTTAAATGAACCCATTCAATGATTTTACATCATTGTTTTGTTAGCAATCCAGCTACAGCATGATTGCAAGTGTAAACTTGCTTTTGTAAGACAGTTCAATAAACAAGATATTTTTGTTACCTTAGTTACTGTCTGTTTCCTGTGGAGACCTTAAGGGAACATGGTGATGGAAATATCTGTTTAAAACCTCTATAATTTCATAAACAAAGCCAAAGCATAATTAACTCGCTTGTGTCCAAGCAACAGACAGTATTAATCTTTCAATGCTGAATGAATTGCTGATTTTGAATGAATTGGTTAAGTGAATGATTCAGTGACTCACTTGTCGTCACCAACTGGTATAAAAATATAACTTGCAGAAAGGAAACTGGAATTGTTTTATAATGTAATATTTATTCAATAACTTTACAATTAATAGAATGCTGAGGTAAATTGTCATTGCCGTGTCTTGTGTTTCCACGTGCTCCCAGTGTTTCCACTCCCTTATTTGGTCCTTCCTGTTCCTATCTTCGTTATTAGTTCATTAGTCTCCGTCTGTCTGTTCATTATGAGTTTATTTGTCCCCAGCAGTGTTTCCCTAATTATCTAGTTTCCCCAGTGTTTATAAGTCCTGTGATTCACTGCCTCTGTCTCAATCGTCATGCTTGTCCTACTCCTTTTTTCCCTGTGTTCAATACAATAAAGGATAATGTGTTTGATGAACCTCTCGCCTCTTCGTTCTCAACTCCTACGGATTGTGACAGAAGACCGGACCAAAACAAAAAGTGAGCGGTGCCTTTTTCCTCCGTGTTTTGTTTTCCGTTTTTGAAAGGTTTCGCCTTTTTTTCCTCACGGCATGGAATCCGCCGTTCGGTTCGCCGCCCTAGCTCACCTAGATCTCCCCTTTTACGAGTATGCCAGGGAATTCTGCAAACTTGCTGTGGTGACGACGGAGGATGACGCCACCATCGATCAGCTGTTCTGGCTCGGGGCCAATTACCACCGTCCCGTGGACCTCCCAGACACGACTGGACTAAGTTGGAGGGAAGGTGTCTTCCGGTTTCTAGGGAGTGTCCGGGCCCGAGCCAGAACCAGCCCGCCGCCGTTCGCGGCTTCTGCAAGCCTGCTGCCGTTCACGGCCCACGCAAAATCGGCGCAGCCTCCGTTCGCGGCCCTCGGCAGCACCCTACAGAGTCCGCTTCTCAGCAGTGCCCTCCAGAGCCCGCTCCTCAGCAGCGCCCCCCAGAGCGGCCTCCAGAGCCCGCTCCTCAGCAGTGCCCTCCAGAGCAGCCCCAAGTGCCCACTTCTCCTGAGCGGCTGACTGAAACTGTAGACAGGGCCAGTAGACACATTATGCAGTTTCCATTAAAACCAAGCCTACAATTCCCATTAAAACTATTCAATCCATTACATTTTCTGTGCTAGGGTTTTATTGCAGCAGTCTTCTTTAAATGAAAAAAAATTCTCTTCACTCTAAGTGAGCCTATAACTGCAGCACAACAATAATCAGAAAATAAATAAATATTTAAAAGACTAAAAATCAAAAATAAATCCGTACCTGTCAATGTTTAAAAAAGCAGGATTCCCTAAAATAAAAATCTCTTTTAGGCCGATGTCATCAATAATCAAAAAATAATCAATTTTCTATAAAGAAACCCTGATGTGAAAAAATAAAAAAATTGTCTGTAAAAATTCTTATCACCCTCATGCAGCATTTAAACTTCTGTTTCTTTCTTCTGCAGTTGGTGCACACACACACACACACACACAGCACACACACACACAAGTACACACACACACACACACACACACATGCAAAGTTTTTTTTAAATGTCACACACAACACTGGCACAGGTACATGGATGTGTGTGTGCACAGCTACACAGTCATCAGACACACACAAGCAGAGGCACAGTCACACACACACACTGGACTACACATTAAATGAGCACGGTCTCTCAAATAGGGAGGAGACTACACAGTGGCAAAGTTGTTTTTTAAATGTCATATGAACAATGTTGATAGCCAAACAGTTTTGGCAACCATTGGACTGTATTGTATAATCTACAGTCATATGGGAACTTTGTTGTTTCAGGGATTCATTTTTTGTCTGTACAACAAACACTGATTCATGTAACTGTTTGCATTAGTACAGCATGACTCTCAACCGCTCGGACACTCTCCCGGGGGGGGGGGCGCGAGTAGGCCTCCACCCCCACCCACCCGGATGGGAGGAAAAAAAACACTTTGTTTTTTTGCATGCACTAAACTGGACTGTCATAAAAAATGTTAGTTTTGTGATATTATAACTGCCTGAAGTAAAGCAAGTCCTATTCAATGTGTTTACTGATGTTAAACAAAAACTAACGGCGGGCGGGGGGTGAGTTTTGAACGAAATTTGATTGGTCGTTGTCGATTGTGATGCGCAAATGCTCTTAGGTGTTCAACCTGGTTTTATTAAGCGAGTCATTGGCGCTAGTCGTTCATGATTTATTTGTTCAAACGGCCGATTCATCTGAGACAGATGTTTGTGCACTGTAGGACGGGGACAGTCAAATGATTGAGTTATGACATTCAAAACATGAATCAAGTTCAAAACTCCATTGAGTGTTGCTGTGAGATGCGCTATGCTGTGAAAATCTTTCCAGTTTGGATTCATCTCCTTTGGTTATCTATTTTCGCTGCTAAAATAGACCAAAACAGAAGCATTATTTTGTCTACAAAATGTAACTGACTTAAAATATTATTAACTTGTTTGTTGAACTGTCATAAAATTCAGTAGTCACATTTTTCCAATCGTGAGGTGATGGTTTAAGTGAACCACACAGCTCTCATCAGGTCGTGTGATGCACTGAACTGTATTCAAATGTTAATAAAAAAAAACAGCCCGCATTAGAAATTTAACTGCAATGTCAATTTAGTGCTTATTGTGTGTGCTTCCAAACCGCGGTCATACTTTAGAAAATTCATTTGTTTGATTTCAGAAGCAAGCCAAAATTTAAGGTCCCACCCTGGAGTCCTGTCGTCCGTGTCATACGTCATTTGGTGGCTCTCCATGTCAAAAACATTTGCTACGGGCGATGTCGAACCATCCCGGACTTTCAGAGGCTGCTGTGAGGTCGTTTTAGTTGGCTACAAATATTCATTATTCATGTCACCGGGTTTATTCGTTTTCTCTTCACTTTAAAGCTAGTTTTTGTAAGCACGCACGCAGTGTCCACGCACATCATACATGTCATTTATGTTGTTAATACAATACAAATATCTCCACACATGTCCAATGCCGTTTTTCCTCCCTACCAGCTGATGTTGAGAAATTTGCTACTTTAAAGTTATCGCTCTTTTGCCGAGATGTGTATCAAATCTATCAATCACAGCTTATTGAGCAAGAGTGACAGTCCGATGTTCAAATGAACTTGAATTCACATCACAAAAAACTGCACTCAAGAAATAAAATTTTGATCTGATCAAACATTTTTGAGGATCTTTGCAGGCAAAGCTTCTCACAGCAAAAAAAAAACACCCTACAATAAAAAGCATAAATTAATATTAAGCAATAGCCTATAATGATAATAGCCTAGACAGCATGGCAATAGTAGTCCTATATTCATAATAATAATGTCTGCACTCACATTAGAAGGGTGCTACTTGTCAATTCACCTAGTAATGGGAACCGACTGGATAACCGTATAGGGCTGTCTGTATTAATGAATATCGACGGAAACCGTAACTGTTTGATTAGTATATGCTTACATAGTTGTCATTTTTGAGTGGACTATCCCTTTAAAGCCTATCTTAAAGGGATAGTTCACCCAAAAATGTAAATGTGATATTTGTCTTCTTACCCCAAGGTCATCCAAGATGTAGGTGACTTTGTTTCTTCACTAGAACACAATCAAAGAGTTAACTCAAACCGTTGCAGTCTATCATTCATATAATGGCAGTCAATGGGACTCACAGCTTTGAGAAAAAAACATACACAGACAAAACCTAATTAAACCCTGTGGCTCGTGGCGATACATTGAGGTCTAAAGACATGAAACAATCAGTCTGTGCAAGAAAATGAACAGTATTTATATTGTTTTTTACCTATGATCATTTACAGCGAATCGCAGACTTATAAGTGCATTACACTCTTAAAAATAAAGGTGCTTCAAAAGGTTCTTCAAACAATGCCATATAAGAACCATTTTTGGTTCCACAAAGAACCATTCAGTCAAAGGTTCTTTAAAGTACCATTTCTTCCTTACCTTTTTATAATCTAAAGAACCCTATTTCACCACAAATAATCTTTTGTGAAACAGAAAGGTTCTTCAAATGTTAAAGGTTTCTTATGGAAAAATTAGACAAATGTTCTTAAAAAAAATGTCTTCTATGGCATTGTGAAGCACCTTTATTTTTAAGAGTGTACCGCCACCTATTGCTCAAATGGACCACTGACACTCTATCTACAATCTCAATTAGGAGAGTCAATGGTCGCGTCAGAAAACGCGTCATGCGCCAGCTGTTGTGACTGCACTCAGGACAGTTGGACAGTGTAGCGGATCAGATAAAAAGTATGTATTTTTTTCTTCTCAAAGCCTTGAGTCCCATTGACTGCCATTATATGATTGACAGCCTGACAGCAGTCTAAGTTAAAAATCTTTGTTTGTGTTCTACTGAAGAAACAAACTCACCTACATCTTGGATGTCCTTGGGCTAAGCAGAAAAACATAACATTTTTGGGTGAACTATCCCTTTATCATAAAGACTGTTCTTACCAGTATTTGACAAGTGCATGATTTTTGCATTGTATTGTAATTAGTTTTGGTGAAAAGCATCTTCTAAGAACAGTGTATTCTCCTGTGTATGTCTCTTTAGATTTGCTGGGTATTCCTCCTGCTCCCAATAACGGCACCCATGGCAGCTTAAACCATCTGCTAAAGAACCCACCCCACCAGCCGGTTTACCCTGCAGAGCGCTCAGCACCATCGACATGCACCCCTGTTAGCGGCTCCTTACAGGACCCTCGTGGCTGCACCTGTGACTCCCTCACTGAGGCTGAGGTCAGCACATTAAAAAGAGTAAATGTAGAAATGGCTTTGGTAACACTTTTGCAACCCAGGCTCATTCAAAATATGTGCCTCTAAATACATTTCTGCAACACTGTTATTATGCACCTTACTGCAAGTTTCGCAGCAGTTCCAAAGTGAAACGTCCAGTGAATGGCCCTAAAACGCAGGTTCAATACGTGACCCTGGCACGTTTTTGTTACATTTATATAGGCACGTTATGCTGTGTTTGTATTACGTTGCTTCAGGTACATATTGCGGTGGTTCATAATAAAACAATTCAGGAGGGGGGGGTTGGGGATTTGCTAAAAGTTCATGCTGTATCATGTTGAAAATATCCCATATATGCTCAAATTAGGCTTTATTAATCGAAACTGTGGACCTGCAAATCATGTTTTGTGTGAAAAGGAATAAAACATGTCGCAGTTTTACTGCCTCTAGTGTTCATTTCAACTGGAAACTGCAGCGATTCGTGTGTATAGGTACATTTTTTTAGTTTTGCAGAAATGTAGGTAGAGGCACGTATTTCCAATGAGCCTATGTTGCACTTTAGTATGGGGAACAATTTTCACTATTAACTATTTGCTTATTAGTGTGCCTATGTAGCAAGGTTCAGAGTAAGGAAGGAAGAGGACAAAGTTGGCGTAAGGAGACTCGTGTGGCTTTATTCAATAACTCAAAAATCACAAAACAAAGGTCGCCTTCTTGGCGCGGTTCACAAAATCTCAGCTTTTCACAACTACGCAGTTTCCAGGACTTCTCCAGTTCTCAGAGAAGTCAGTGTCCACGAGTCTCCATCCCGTCTCTCTCTCTCTCTGACTTCCATGACTGTCAGAGTCTCTTTTATCTCTCCACGCCAATTACTGCAATCAGACACAAGTGTTCATCATTTTGCACTTGACCTACTTACTCACCACTCGTCTCCCGATGCTTTCTCCTGCTGCAGACTTCGCTGAACCACACCCCCCTTGCCACATACCCCCACCGCCTGACTCAGGCTGGGGAGGCCTCCGGCTTGCGGCACCCCCCTCCATTTCTGGAGAGAAAGTCAGCCAACGCCATCTGTGCCCCCGGCCTATGGATCACCTTGAATTTAAAGGGCTGTAAAGCCAGATACCAACGGCTGATCCACGCATTGGTATCCTTCATGCGGTGGAGCCACTGCAAAGGCGCGTGGTCCGAACAGAGAGTGAATTCCCATCCCAGGAGAGAATAGCGGAGGGTGAGAACTGCCCACTGGATGGCCAAGCATTCCTTCTCGATGGTGCTGTACATCGTCTCACTCTTAGAGAGCATCTAACAGATGTACAGCACCAGCCGCTCCTCACCCTCTATCTCTTCGGACAGAACTGCTCCAAACCCCCTGTCCGATGCGTCCGTCTGCAGCAAGAAGGGGAGGGAAAAATCGGGAGAGTGTAATAGCGGCCCGCCACACAGAGCAGCCTTTAACTGGGTAAAAGCCTGCTGACACAGCTCCGTCCACTGGACCGGATCTGGGACTTCCTTTTTAGTGAGGTCAGTCAGCGGGCTGGTGAAGTCAGAATAATTAGGAATAAACCTTCTATAATATACCGCCAGCCCCAGGAAATGCCTCACCTCCTTTTTGGTCTTAGGTCGTGGACAGGTCGCAATTGCTGCCGTCTTATTAATTTGGGGACGCACCTGACTATGACCCAAGTGGAAACCCAGATACCTGACCTCCACCCGCCCAATCGCACACTTCTTCGGATTGGCTGCCAGCCAGGCCCCTCTCAGCGCTCGCAGGACAGTCGGCAGATCCGTGAGGATTAGCCTCTCAACAGCATTTGGTTCCCCTGGCACAGACCCGGTTGGTCTTGGTTCAGTCTCCCCCGCCTGCACGGCCACCTCCCCTCCCTGTTTTCCTTTTTTCCAAGAGACATCCGCACACAAATACCCCAATAAGCAACTAAAAGCATGCCAATTGGTTCCCAAAATCAGCGGATGCCTAAGGTCCGGGTTAACGGCCACTTCCACATAATGCTTCTGTCCCCGAAATTGAATGGTTAGGAGCATTACAGGATACTTCACCACAAATAAATGTGCAAAGGAAGAAAAATACAACAGTACGGTATTACAAAATTGTTGAGTGTCGGGCTGTGCTTCTCCCGCCCCCCTGGCGAGGGGTCTCAGCACTGCTAATTCCGGCACTTGATTACACCTTCATCGGGGCTGCGCCCTAGGAGGGAGATTCACATGGGACCTAGGAAGACAGAAAGTCTTGGAGACAGTAGAAGGGGGGAGGAGAGACAGCAGGCAGGGTTTCGCCAACTCCGTGGCATGCCACCATCTGGTCCTCCGCCAGCTGAATGGCCAGGTCCAACGACGTCGGGCAGTGGCACTGGACCGGCTGTGGCACTATGATCTGGTCGACGTCGCTTCAACCGGCCAACAGCCATGTGCGGCACACGTCCCGGAGCTGCTGAGCCATCACAAAGGGTTGGCCGTTTTCCCCCAGTGCCAGCGATCTGAAGCGCTGACGCTGTTGTTCGGGGTTCCGGCCAACCCGCTTGAGGATAGCTCTTTTGAGGTCGACATTGACCAGGATGTTCTGAACTGGCAGCTGCTGGGCAGCCATCTGTACTTCCCCCGAAAGCAGCGGAATGAGGCGCACTGGCCAGTTCATCTGGGGCCACCCACATGCCTCCGCGCTCCTCTCGAAAAGGTCGATGAAGGCCTCCGGATCATCCTGTGGGCCCATCTTGTTCAACGGCATGTGGGTGGGCAGGGCCGGGGCAGGTGGCATTCCCCCAGCCCGAACCTTCCGGTCCATCCTGCTCCGGAAAAGCTTGCGGTTCTCCTGCTGCGTCTGGATGAGGGCCCGGAACCGATGCTCCTGATCCTCCCTAATGTCCAGCAGCACTTGATGGTGCTTCCTTCCCTGGTTTCGGCACCAGTGTAGCAATGTTCAGAGTAAGGAAGGAAGAGGACAATGTTGGTGTAAGGAGACTCGTGTGGCTTTATTCAATAACTCAGTGATTTGAGGGTTATGTCGGATGAAGATGTGATTGCTTTTGGGTGTGTTTCTTATAAAAGTCAATTGTTTGGCCTTGAAAACTTGGATATTTGTATGTTTTAACCAATTGTGACTAGTTGGTTTTGTTTTATATTCAGAATTGTGACTAGTTGGCTTTGTTTTATATTTAGAAATGCTTAGGGGTAGGGGTCAGGTTAGCTACTCAGAAATGTCTAAATAGTAAATTAAATTGAAAACAATATCCCAACATATGTCATCATGACGTTGTTACGGGAGACAAGATAGAGGCGTGCGGATATTTGCAGGGCTTTATTGAGGCATGGTCGGAAACAAGCATGGGTAAATTGGCAAACAGATATATAAATGGCAAGACAGAGAGTAATCCTAGGGCAAGCGTGGTCTGCGACTCAACAATATCCAACAGCAAGGCAGAGTTTAGGTAAAAGCAGGAATCAAAATACTAGAAGGCAAGGGCAAGGCAAGGGCAAGGAAAGGGCAGGGCAAGGGCAAGGCAAGGGCAAGGGCAAGGGCAAGGGCAAGGGCAAGGGCAGGGCAGGGCAAGGGCAAGGGCAAACTGAGTGGGCTCTGGCCATGAGTTTGCCATACAATTGCGATGACAGAGAGGAAGTCCAAGGCTTAATAGAGTGTGATCAGTGCAATCAGCTGTGTGATAGTGATCAGTGCAATCCTGTGTGATTAGTGCTGTGTGTGACTCAGTAAGGGTTATGGGAAATGAGTCAGGTGATGTGCAACCGTTAGTGTGGTGCAGGAGTCAGTGGTGAACGAGTGACCTCTGGTGGTGAACAGGGAGTGCAGACAGGATTCGTGACAACAGTAATATTAATTGAAAATGAACAATATGGTTAAAGTGGTACTCAGTTCTTTAAAAGTGACCCATGACGGCCATGAGTCCATTTGTGATGAATTGCAGTTTGATACAAATCCATATGTCGCTTAAGATTGAACCATGGACAATACTACACAAGGTAGAAGAAAATAGAAATCCAGAATGAGAACAGCATGAGATCACGAAACAATCAAAATTCTATTGTTTATGCAATTTTATTTTCCCCTTTCACCTATAGTTTCAAAAGGTACTAATATGTACTTTTAAAGTACTAAATGTACATTTAACATGCTAATATGTACCATTAAAGGGTAAGCAGGGTACAAATGTACAGTAAGGTACTGCCACAGTCACAGTTTTGTACCTTTTCTTATGAGGGCGTATGCTATGTTTTTGCATGTTGATGGATTAATGCAGGTCATGATATTACAAATATATTGCTATGCCTGATTTTAAGGACATTTTTGAGCATGCTTTATTTGACTTTTTATTAGCCAAGACTAGTTCCCTTCAAATGCCAAGCTTAAATTAAAATAAGATGTCTGCAGTGTTTTATGGTGTAATCCTGTTTGTCTTTGAACTGGCTGTTATTAGATGACTCACTCTTGAGAACAGGATGAATTTCCTTGTGGTTCCACCCAAAGCTTCCTCCTTACTATTGAGGAGTTTTTCCTTGCTATTGTTGCTTTGTGTTTGTAACATATTTAAACCTACAATGTGGCGAAGCCTGTCACTATACAAATTATATTCAGTTGCAGTTAGGGATGTTCATTTTAACCATTTAACCGTTAACCAACCGATACGAAGTTTTGACCGAATAATACAATCAGTTAAACGTTAGCCTTATTGATTTATTTGTATCAGTAATTTATCAATATTTTAAAAGTTTCCTGCATTAAAATAAGCTACGCAATTAAATTACTTTAGAGAGAGAGAGAGATAGAGAGAGAGATGAGAGATAGAGAGAGACACACACACACACACACACACACACACACACACACACCCACACACCAAATTAATTTTAAATTTTCTTGCAATCATAAAATGGTTGGTTTGCATTTTTTTTTTTCTTTTCTTGCAAGAATTACAAAAATTAAATAAACACTGAACTTGCTTCATGATGTTTTAAAATCAATCAGTTGTCATTTCACATAGTTATTATAAGCAACATTAAACTAACCATAAATCCACACCATATCTTTAAAGATTAGCACTGTAGCAGTGAATCAGACTGCTATAGATTATATCTTATCAATAATTAACCATTTTTCTGAAACAAACATGTTTACAAACACAGAAAGCCAAAAAAAGGTAAGATTAATAAACAAGTCAAGAGCCTAACTAAAGAAACCTTCACCACAATTGAGGTATGAAACGTTTTCAATAACCATAAACTTGTAAATCTCATATTTTTTGTAGACTAGAAAAAAAGTCAAACTATTGTGTGAAGCTTAATGCTGTTTGTGGAGTTGTTTATCAGATCTTGAGAGATTTTAGGCTTTTATTTCAGTTGAGTTATTCTAAAGGCTGTGGCGATCAGTTATTCTTGTTTCTCTTTCATACAGATTCTGTGTAACAGCAGGTGTTATCTTTAGGAGAGTACATATTTAACAACTGTATTTTTTGCACAAGAGAGATGATTTTATTTGTTGTCATCATTGTGCTGGAGAGTAGAGCCTTCTTCTGTCAATGATGAGCCACAAACACTAGTTTAAAGACAGTAAATGGAGATGCTTACAGTGATCAGCTCTTTGTTATGCTTTAGCTGAAAACTGACGAATGATAAATTGTTTGGAGTAACTTTATAAAAAATAATGTTTGCAGTTTTATGTCAAGAAATATTCCTTCTCAGGCTCAAATTAAATAAGTTTATTGATTTACAGAACTTTTGGAAATTTACAATATAAATTTTACAGCATATTTTTTTACATTTTTGATAAATGATACCTTCTCAAATCATAACGACTTGCCTAAAATTAAATCTATAGATATAAAACAGTTCATATCACAATGTTAGTTTAAATGTTCACCTAGATAAATGGTAGACGTATATTATCTAACTGAAATATCTATAACTGTTAGACGTTATTATCCAATCGTTTGAGGGAGCAAGCTGAAGCGTGTATAGAAAGCTTTAAATTACTATTTTAAAACTAAATAATTCAAATGGAAAATGGAAACTCTTTCTGAATCCTAAAGTGCTCCCTCTAAAGGCACGTTCAGGAGGATATGGCGAGTCATTTTTTCATCACCATAATTGTGGATGTCTTATTAAAATAAGTAAAGGCAGCCGTACACTATATAATTAAAAAAATAACTGCAGGCAAAACTTTATCATATAATTGCCACTAGGCCTATATTATTCATTATATATATATATTTTTTCATATGCATATATACATACAGGTTCACAATCAATTTTACGCATCTTGAATGTAAAACTTTGTCGTAATAAATTAGAATTAATAATTGTCTAACCCGTGGGTGCGTAATTTGGTGTGAATTCATATGTTCTTTGGCATGCAAAAGACTTTATTTCATGGCTGTTCATAATACGGACACATCAAAACTAAATGTTTTCGAGGCAAGCCTATTTATTAATTATATATATATATATATATACATATATATATATATATATATATATACATACAGTGATCTCAATAAATTAGACTGGAAAAGTTAATTTATTTTAATAATTCAAATAAAATTGTGTATTAAATAAATTCAATGCACACAGACTGACGTAGTTTAAGTCTTTGGTTCTTTTAATTGTGATGATTTTGGCTCACATTTATCAAAAAACCACCAACTCACTATCTCAACAAATTAGAATACTTCATAAGACCAATAACAACATTTTTTTTAGTGAATTGTTGGCCTTCTAGAAAGTATGTTAATTTACTGTTTATGAACTCAATACTTGGTAGGGGCTCCTTTTGCTTTAATTACTGCCTCAATTCTGCGTGGCATGGAGGTGATCAGTTTGTGGCACTGCTGAGGTGGTATGGAAGCCCAGGTTTCTTTGACAGTGGCCTTCAGCTCATCTGAACTTTTTGGTCTCTTGTTTCTCATTTTCCTCTTGACAATACCACATACAGTATATTCGCTATGCGGTTCAGGTCTGGTGAGTTTGCTGGCCAGTCAAGCACACCAACACCATCGTCATTTAACTTTTGGTGCTTTTGGCAGTGTGGGCAGGTGCCAAATCCTGCTGGAAAATGAAATCAGCATCTTTAAAAAGCTGGTCAGCAGAAGGAAGCATGAAGTGCTCCAAAATTTCTTGGTAAACGGGTGCAGTGACGTTTTTTTCAAAAAACACAGTGGACCAACACCAGCAGATGACATTGCAACCCAAATCATCACAGACTGTGGAAACTTAACACTGGACTTCAAGCAACTTGGGCTATGAGCTTTTCCACCCTTCCTCCAGACTCTAGGACCTTGGTTTCCAAATGAAATACAAAACTTGCTCTCATCTGAAAAGAGGACTTTGGACCACTGGGCAACAGTCCAGTTCTTCTTCTCCTCAGCCCAGGTAAGACGCCTCTGACGACAACTGTAACCAAATTCCTTGACACGTCTGTATGTGTTGGCTCTTGATGCATTGACCCCAGCCTCAGTCCATTCCTTGTGAAGTTCACACAAATTCTTGAATCAATTTTGCTTGACAATCCTCATAAGGCTGCAGTTCTCTCGGTTGGTTGTGCGTCTTTTTCTTCCACACTTTTTCCTTCCACTCAACTTTCTGTTAACATGCGTTGATACAGCACTCTGTGAACAGCCAGCTTCTTTGGCAATGAATGTTTGTGGCTCACCCTCCTTGTGAAGGGTGTCAATGATTGTCTTCTGGACAACTGTCAGATCAGCAATCTTCCCCATGATTGTGTAGCCTAGTGAACCAAACTGAGAGTCCATTTTAAAGGCTCAGGAAACCTTTGCAGGTGTTTTGAGTTGATTAGCTGATTGGCATTTCACCATATTCTAATAGTTGAGATGTGAACTGGTGGGTTTTTGCCCAAATTAAATGTGAGCCAAAATTTATTTAGACCGTATCACAATTTAAAAGAACCAAAGACTTAAACCCCCTAAATTTTATACAAGTCTGTGTGCATTGAATTTATTTAATACATGAGTTTCACAATTTGAGTTGAATTACTGAAATAATTAACTTTTCATCTTACCCAATACATACACACACAAGATGCACCTTATATCATATATATATAGCGCCTAATTATTTACTCGCTCGCAGGTGCAGGGGCGTAATGTGATATGATGTCTATACAAAATGTTCTTTTGTTTGCTGCTTTTTTTCGCATGTAAAATGAATCCCCAACAAAGAAAACAAATTTAGTATTTTTAACAGGGTCACACCCCTCATACTTATTCCACCAACTTTCTAATTTAATTAGTTCAATTCTAAAATAATCTTGTCGGTTACGCCCCTCCACTCTACCGGTTAATAATCAGAATCCCCCTCCCCCAACAGAATTGAAGATACCTCACCCCAGTTGGCCCCCATGTTTGAAACACATTGAAAAAAATAAGTTATTTTCAGAATGTCATAAAATACAAAGTTGATTGTTTGTTAGTTTTTTGCCTTTTGCAATCTTGCACAGAATGGATTACAGTCACTCATTTATTTGAGCTATGATGATCCACATCACACATTCATTTTTGGCTTTGTGGTGTTGTCTGAATGTCTTTATTTTTTCCTGTGGTTTGTTACAATCACATGTTCTTTTTAGTCTTTGAAAGAGAAGTGAGTCAAGCCACTTGTGCTTAACAGTTACAAATTATTTAGTGTCCCTAGTATAAATATACACACAGTATACATACTCTACTGGGGTCAGTAAATTTTTTTAAGAAAGCAATATTTTTATTCTACAAGGATACATTAAAGTGTGTGTGTGTGTGTGTGCGTGCGTTTGCGTGTGCGTGAGTGTGTGTGTGTGAAAAAGTATTTCACTGGAGTAATGACTGCTGAAAATTCAGCTTTCCATCACAGGAATAAATTAAAATTTTAAATATATATAGTATTTCAGAATAGTACTGTTTTTACAGCATTTTTTTCAAATAAATACATAATACATAAAAATACAAATACATAAGAGACATTTTTTCAAAAACATTAAAGAATCTTACTGATCCCAAACTTATTATTTATGTTTTACAATTTTATTTAAAGTTTTACATTTTTGCTGCAATTCTTGTTTCATGTTTTGTTGCTTATTTTAATAATAATAATAAATAAATAAATAATATATGTGTATGTATATATATATATATATATATATATATATAAACATTTCCCCAAACTTTTACAGGTGAACCGTCTGAACCAGCGTCTCATCGTCTCAAACTCAAGTGAGTAAACTGTTTGTCAGTAATAGTTCACATTGACATTGTGTTAGAAAGCACTGTGTTTGAAACTTTTCAGGTCAATATTTCTTTATTAATCTTGTTATAGACTCTAACGTGAAGCATATTCATCTGCCTTACGGAATCCCACGTGTTCTTCAGGAGCAGTCAGATTACTGTATACTTCACCACACTGCATACGTCAGCGGATACAGCAGAAACATCCTGATGCCCCTTTGGGTCTCATACTCTTTGAATGCAACGGTAAGACTAGTCTTAAGACCCCATGCAATTACTTTTGTGGGCATATTCCTACTCATATTCCTAGTTAAAAGGGATTAAATAATAGTATTTACATTATTCAAAATATGTAGGCTACTCAGAAAAGCATTCTAAATTTCAATTAATTGATTTCATATAAATTTGAACTATATTACATTTTCATGTATCAGCTAAAAGCAATTAAGTATGTGAAAACATTTCATTTATTTGCACTTAAGCATATTATTTCTATAATATACAGTAGTATTACTTTTTAGAGGTATGCTAAAGTGTACATCTTTTTCACAAGTGATTTTTTAAAGTTCCAGTCCTGTAATAATTAAAAAGGGGTGTAGCTCATTTAAATCCCACAGGACATCTTCAGAAAATAATCACAGGAAAATATCAAATGAAAACCCCTGCTGTGCAACATTGTAACAGCTTAAAATGAGCTATTGTTTTAGAGGTCTCGTCAAAATTAAACTCCACTTTAAAGACCCCATGATATCACAGTCAGTCACAACTGTTAGTATTTAGATCATAATTGTGTTAGTGTACTTGTAATAAAAATGATGATAAAATAAAATTTTTGCAAATGTATCTGTTTGGGGGATGCTCTACATGACTCCTCTTGTACGACTCGTCTAAAAGACTCAACTTGACTCGAATAAAAAATGCTCTCTAGAAAACTAAAATATACTTTTAGTATGCAATACATTTAAATACTTTTGTATACGTATGTAATGATGAATTTACAGTTTAGTACATTTCAAATATATTAACTCTGATTGAATAACACACTACAGTTGAAATTTTAATCAAGTACCTTACATGTTAGTCAGTACGATTATTAAAAAATAATGATTTAAAATGTACTTTAAAGTAAAACCTTTAACTTTTTAAAAGTGTACTAAAGTGTGTTAAGACAGTAATAAAAGTGTTCTCTCTACACAGCAAGTATACTTAAGTGGCCTTTACAGTTTTAAAAGTACAGTTTAAAAAAATACACTTATGATTTGACATACACTACAAGTGCACAATCAATATAATTAAGTGCACTACTTTATCTCAATGGCAAGGCAAGTTTATTTGTATAGCAAATCTCATACACAGTGATAATTCAAAGTGCTTTACATAAAAGGAAGTTAAATAGACATTAAAAATAATAATAAAAACAAGTAAAAACAAGGAATAAAAAAATAAAACAAAATTATGTACAAATTGATTTTAAATTAATCAAAAACAGTTAAGAATAGAAAATGATTATACATAGTGCAATCAGTTCAGATGTAGCACAGTGCTCATTCAACAAATACACAGCTAAACAGATGAGTTTTGAGTCTGGATTTAAATGTGGCTAATGTTTTAGCACATCTCCTCTCTTCTGGAAGCTGATTCCAACTGCAGGGCGGCAAAATAGCTAAAAGCGGACTCCCCTTGTTTTGTGTGAACCCTTTCTAACTGACTCAATCCTGCTGATGCAATGGTGAGTAACTGCTGGTGAAATGAGATGAGATTAAGTGCAATTAAACACTTTCTTTTTCACAAACTAAATTTGTAATGACGGTTCAAGCAGGAAGGTGTACATGTGCCAGAGGGTTTAATGGCAATGCTCAGTGAGGTCAGGAAATATGACAGACGGCCTCACTTTCCAACCTTCAGCATGTGCTGCTCATTTTGTGGGCCGACCGCAGAGTAAATCACACTCACTAACACTCGACACAGCGAGACAGTGACAAACTGGCATTCGCTCATCAAGTGTTTCTCGGCTTCATGCGGTGTGTGTTTTGATTGTTACTGTCATTTTTGTCAATTAGCTTAAAGTTATAGTTCATCCAAAAAAAGAAAATTCTGATTATTTACTCTGCCGTATGTATGCAAATCTGTACTTCTTGCTTTCTCCCATGCAATACAAAAAATTAGTTTTTGAAGTATATACTAGTCACTCTTTTCCATATGATGAACGTGAAAGCATACTTCAGTTTTGACCCAAATTCTTAAGCCCAAAATATACTGTATGTATTTGATTGTGGAAAAAAACATAATCTTTGTATACTTCATTTGATATTGTTTGCAAACACAGCTAGTGCTCTAGCATGTGAACTAGAACTAGTACTGTACTTGACTTTCCTGCAATGCTGCAATCATGCAGATACAAAGTTGGTGTACTTGTAGTTTAGCTAAGAGGTCATGCCAATCTTCTATTGGTCACACGTTTTCACGTGATAAATTCGCAGGGCAGAATTCATCAACTCAACTTGAACTCTGGAACGCAGTGAAATTATTATTAACTTGCATTCAGAATGCTTATGCTTAAGTCAGATGAACGAAAAGTGAAATACGACAGTCACTTTAGCCGTTTAAAGTTTACCCCGTTTGATAGCTTGTGCGAACACAGTTGGTTCACACATAAGCACTTTCATCCTTAGTCTTATCAGTTTCTTTGTGAATGTAAATTCTTAAAAACAGAAGTATACTCTGGGCTTCAAGCAGTATTAAAGTTGTCCAGAATATCTTGCCCACTATAGTTTTCTGACACCATGCGATAGCCTTCTGTGGGGAACAGCCTGAAATTGAATTTGTTAAAAGAATACTATCAGTGAATTTTTTTTACAATGTTAGCCTATTTCTTAAAGGTGCCATAGAAGCCATTGGTACAATATTTTAAATTGTTTTCTGATATCTACATAGAAGGTATGTGGCTTAGATAAGGGCAAAAATTCTCCAGAAACGGATTTACACATCCATTTACAACTCTACGATTTCTCCCTAGATTGAAATGGTCTGTTATTACCTTATTTGGAAGGGTCATGAATAATAATGTTGAGCTCTGCTCTGATTGGCTGTTTCACAGTGGGGCTCATTTCAGTTGCTCACAGGAAGGAGACACAGGGAAAATATATATTTCAATACTTTCTCGCACAGTTATATCGTTGGGTAATTATACTGTAAATAAAATGCGGGCATCAGGGAGCTGCAATTAATATGCTGGGCATTAAAACTGCTTTCAAATGCACGATCACTTTTTAGTTTCACTTTAACTTTCGAGATTTGCGATAGCACTTACTCTGTTTATACTATGGAACGGCAGTACTTACCACACATTTTACAAGATCAGATGCTTGTCAGTGGTGCTCAGGATCTGTAAATCATTCGCCATTATCCTCAGTCATCTCTCCTTACTCTGTTTATGTGGTAAGTGAAATCGTATGTACTCTAATGTAACAGCCTACCGCTAGACCATTTATAGTTTATAATGATGTGTTGCACTAATTTGTATAGCCAAAAATGAAGGAGTAAGCGATTTTAAGTTGTTTCCGCTGTCATGAGCAAAAAATCCATCAGAACGCGCTGGCATGTTCGTAGGCCAGAGGGCTAAAGAAAGCATAGCCTATTTAGTTTCATGGGCCTATTTATGTTTAAATATTAGGCAATAATATACAACCCTCTGGCCTATGAATGCACCGGCGCATTCTGATGGATTTTTTTTCTTGACAGCAAATTTTATTCTCTTACTTATTTTAAGTTCTAAAATTTTAAGTCAAGACTAGAGACGTGTTTTTAAGCAAATCTCTTAAAGCTCGAAAGATGTAAATTTACTGTAGGAAATCTCTGTTAAGTGGAAAACGCTGAAGGATATTTTACTTGCAATTTGTCTAACAAGAATTATATCATGCACTTGATGAGTGTTTTAAACACTAAGCACTGTTTCCTCTGATCATTGATTTTCTTTCTTCTCTTTGTCAAATAAAGGTGAGCGTCCAGCCCTCAGCAGACACATGTGTGCGTGCAGATGTGCGTGTGCAGGCCAGTGCGAGACAGTCCTGCTCCTTCTATAAGAACAATTCCACTCTGACCTTTGGCCTCCTGCATCCGCCCAGTGAGTCCAACGGGATATCTGTATTTACTTTAAGACCTTTACACAAAACTCACTTTCTGACCTCTTTCACTTATGGGAAAAGGTCCTAGAGTTTTAGAAGAATTATTTGATCTAAAATGTAGAACTTAAATATTGTGAAATGATATTACAATTTGAAATAACTACTTTATATCTTAATATATTTTCAAAATGTATTATTATCTGTTGAAAACAGTTATGCAGCTGCTTCATATTTTTGTGGAATAAAAAGTTCAACTGAACAACACTATTTGTACATAAATCTTTTGTAACAATATACAAATCTTTACTGTCTTTTTTGATCAATTTAATGCATCCTTTCTGTATAAAATAACAATTTATTTCAAAACAAAAATCCTACTGACCCTACATTTTTGAACAGTTTTTTACAGTTTAGTGGTCATTATACAACAATTTGTAAACACTCATTTCTGCAGTTTGGCCAATTAGTGTATCCAGAGATCTGTGTAATAAAATAGTTGTGTTTACTCTGCTATATCTGTTATATCATGACAGGAGTCTAAATGCTTTCTTTCTCCCTCAGACTTCAGTCCCACAGGAACTGAGACAGACTCCTTAATTACAAGCAACATGGTGCCCATGTTTCCTGCTTTCAAAGGTAAGCCGTGTTTTACCTTCAGCTTATAACATTATGCAGACTACAGGGAGACAAAACCTGACAACTGGGATCTCTTTCTTACTTGCACTTTTTGTGATTTATTGTGTTATGTCATGTACGCTTGCAATTTGCATGTTTGTACTGGCTAGAACTGCATGATGTCTTTCTTCTGACTGCCAATACGAATATTTCCAAAAGATTTGCTGTATGCTTGGAAAGTAAATGGAAAATGAATGGCATGTTGGAATGAATCTCCAAATCCAGATTCTACGCATAATTAGTTCTGAGGTTGGTTAAAATGTAGATTTTATTAGTGATTCAACTTTGAAGTGCTAGGAAACATTGTGGTCATTATGGTTTATTTGTTATATTTGTGCAAAAACCTGTACAGTTCGATTACACGCACAAACTTTGATGTCAACAATAGCAAAAACCAAAAACACATGGGTCTGGAGTGCCATTGTCAGCAATCATCAAAAATAAAATACTGAACTTTGTATTCAGAATGGGTTCCACGTGCTGCCTGATTTTATGAAAAGGCTGTAATTCTGCATTCCAGCTCATGAAGTCAGAATTTACAACTTCCTGTTTGGAAAAGTGTAATACATTAACACTAGAAGTCCTTAAAATAACAAAAGACTTTGCCCAACATAATGGCGCCCATGAATATTTATACTGATGGTAAACATTCACTTTAAAGGGGTGTCCAAACCTGTGGAAGCCACTGTCCAGCAGAGTGCATCTCCAACCCTAATCAAACACACCTGAAGCAGCTAATTAAGGTTTTACTAGGCATACTAGAAATTTCCAAGCAGGTGTGTTGGCGCTAAACTCTGCAGGACACCGGCCCTCCAGGACCGAGTTTGGACACGTCTGACTTTAAGAAAGTAGAATGTTAAAGTTCCTACATTGCATGAGAATTAAAACTGTTTTGCAAGTGTTTGCATAGACATGGGTGTGAACCTTGATCTACAGTGCTGTGTCATCTGCAGAGTGAACGTTGTCCTACTTAACTACTAAAACACATTCTAAATAAATGAGACTATGAGAATGCTGTGCTCTAATTATTAAAAGATATGCAACACTCCCTGAAGAGGAAAATATTCTCTAGTTAAAGCTGCCCTATATTATAATCAGTTATTCACAGCTGAATTGAGGCCAGCCAGAATTTATACCAAAAATAAAGAAAGGGATGCTTGACCTGCCAAAAACCACCTAGGAATACTCAACAGAGCACCCAAAGAACTGCAGGTTTCTCAGCGTAATTTCATGGCTCTGTTATCTGAGTGAGACAAATTATAGATTTTTCTTTTATGTCAAAAATCATTAGGACATTAAGTAATCATGTTCCATGAAGATATTTTGTAAATGTATTACCATAAATATCAAAATTAAATTTTTAATTAGTAATATGCATTGCTAAGAACTTCATTTGGACAACTTTAAAGGTGATTTAGATTTTTGCACCCTCAGATTCTAGATTTTCAAATAGTTGTATCTCGGCCAAATATTGTACAATCCTAACAAACCACACACCAATGGAAAGCATATTTATTCATGTGTCATGGGATAATTAACCCAAAAATTATAATTGCCATCCGTTAGGCAACTCACCCTCAAGTTGTTCCTAACCTGTATGAGTTTCTTTCTTTTTTTGAAGACCAAACCGTTTCTGATAGACATTGACTTTTAGAGTATTTTTTTTTTCTTGTCAATGAGGACCAACAAAAGTTTGGTTCTTCTAAATATTAAATTTGTTTGACAAAATAAAGAACCTCATACAGGTTTGGAACAACTGAGAGGTAAACAAAGACAGATTTTTTATTTTTGAGTGCAATTTTTCTTTTTAAGGCTATTTTCAGTCAGTCTTATTTTAGTGTCATTGACATACTATTATAGTTTTTGTTAATATTTTGAATAAGATTACATTTTTTTAGATTTTCGGTTTTCATTTTAATTTTGATTAAAGTTTTAGTAATTTAGTTCTGTGTTTGTATAATAAGTCTATGTCGTTTTTTTATGTCAACCAGCTGAAATAAAAGTAAGTTTAAGTTTCTTATGTTCTATATGAGTTTTTATGTTTATTAGGTTTCTTATATTTTATTTCACCCCCCATCATTTTTTTTATTTTTTTTTATTTATTTAGTCATTTAGAAGACGCTTTTATCCAAAGCGACTTACAAATGAGGACATTATAGAAGCAATCAAAACCAACAAAAGAGCAACACATGCAAGTGCTATTACAAGTCCTGGTTAGCCTAACGCAGTACACGTAGGAAGTTTCTTTTTTTTTTTTTTTTTTAAACGATTATATAAAATATAGAAAAATGAAACTTAGGGTGAATCCCATTTCTCTGTCTTACCCCTTCCCCTTCGTCTTACCCCTAGCCCTTGTCCCTCGAAACCGAGTGGTAAGCGCTAGGGGTGAAAACATACCCCTATGAAATGAGACGCCACTTGGTTACTGTTACATCATCATACATCATCGCTAGCTGGCTGCTACGTCACCAGAGGCGACAAGTGTTGACCACAAACTCTCCGTCTGCAAGTGTGTGTATGTCGATTGCTTGGGTTTAAGTGATGTTTTCTCTAGTCAGAGAAATGCGGGACTGTTGTGCAAATCAGCAATGTAACGTTAGCGTGGAAAAATAGCGATTTAAAAACGTTTCAATTATGGTTGTAAATATATATGTAAGTTACAGGACTGTGTAGAGCACAAAAAAAGACTGTCATAATTTTAAATAAATTATTTAAGCCGAAAATACTCTCTGGATGATCTGGCCGCAGTGTGTTCTGGGTACCCCTTGGTTTCAAGTAAGCTCGCGAAAATTCTTGGTTTTAAGGGGTATCTACCCCTTCCCCTTAGCCCTACCCTTCGATCAAAACGAGAATTGGGACAGCCCTTACTCTCACGTGAACGCGCAAAACTAAGGGGAAGGGGTAAGACAAAGAATTGGGATTCACCCTTAGTGTTAGTTTTACAAGAAAAGCTAGCAGTTAGAGAATAAATATGCAATTGATAGAGGGTCAAATGTTTGTGTGTTTTTGTAAATAAAAAGAAGACAGATTAGATAAAATAAAATTAGAATAGAGAGTGCTAGAGTTAGAGGGTCAAATATAGATGGAAGAGATGTGTTTTTAGCCGTTTCTTGAAGATGGGTAAGGATTCAGCTGCTCGGATTGAGTTAGGCAGGTCATTCCACCAGATGGGAACAGTTAATGAAAAAGTCAGTGAAAGTGATTTTGTGCCTCTTTGGGATTATTTATTATTTTATTAATAAATCAATTATTATTATTTATTTATCTCTTTTTATTCCTTGGAATGATTTTAAAGACGTGTTCCGTTTTAGTTAACCATACTAACTCTGTTTTAGGGGAATTCAGAAATCACAGAACAAAATTCATAAATAACATACAAATACTAAGATATGAATGGCATTATAGAGCAGCATTGTATTTTTTATAATTTTGGATGCACATCATGGCATTACTGCAAACCCACCTTGTAAATGTTCCTGTTAAATTGTTATACTCTGAAAACCCATTTCAACAATTCCATAAATCAGTTTTACGCCAGGTGATCCTCACAAGTCATAATGAAGGCAGGTCTGCTGTATTAAAAAGCAGTATTGAGTCAGTTATGTCTGTGAACCAAATTAACTGATGTTTTGCTTTAACCTCAGAGACTCATCAGTGGTAATTGCAACACCTGTGTATGGTAAACACTTTCTTAACTTTCTATTGTGCAAGTATTTAGATCCAAGTGAAAATGACTAATTTCCTTTCCCAAACTAACTCCACCAACATGACGTGCATGTAACATTAACTATCTGCATTCCATTAGAAATCATTCAGTTGCTTTTTAGTACATCTACACAGTGATAATCTGAACATGTGGGGTTTGTACTTTGGGTGCACCAGCCTTTCATAACACATTTATCTGTTGTCGGTTGATTACACAAGTACATTTTTTAAGCATTTATCATAGGCCTATTATTCATAAGAATCCAAAACAGCATCGTTCATTAGGATCCTTCTGTGGTTCTTTGCAACAACTTGTTTGCTTTCAGTCACTTAAACTTAATAAACAGAAAGGTGCAAATTAAGCATTTTAAGTACAGTAATTATGCATAAACAGAATTATGGACAGCACTCTGCACTAAAATTGTGATTATGTCTCGAATGTTGTTATCACTGTTTTACATATAATTTGGTGTTATCATGTTACATAAACCTATCCTGTACTGTGTGTCTCTGTGTTATTTTAGTACCAAAGATTTTGTTATATATATTTTTGTTATTGGTATTTTTAATGTTCTTTTTTATGTCTAAATAGTTTGTAATAAACTAAACTAAATTAGTTTATTTAGTTTTAGTTATTTTAATATGTTAACTTGAGGTGCTGTCTGGGCACATAAAATGCTAACATAAAACTTCATGTATTTTATTTAAGTAAATGTTTATATCAGTATTATATTGATGATAACTTTGCTTTGTCTGTTCTATAGCTCTTAGATCTTTCATGTTTGTTCATAGTGTCACTGTTGTTTATGTTTAATGTCTTTGTGCCAGATATCTGGAATCACTTTCACGATGTTCTGCTGGTGAAGTTTTCACAAAAGCTGAATGGAGTCAATGTTGTGAGCGGACCAATATTTGACAATGACTTTGATGGGAACTATGACTTTATGAACAAGGGAACCCCGTAAGTTTGCAAAAGTAATTTCTTAAAAAAACACTTTACTACTAATCTATTGCAGACTTATTTTTTCTTAAATTCCACTTTAAAAGCTAAATAAACTCTGGTTGGTCACTATACATGTTGGTCAGATGGTGTTTTCCTGTCTAAGATGACAAGAACAAGATACAAAGTGGACCAGACTTTATGCTTAAGACTAACATCTGGCTATATGAGAAAAAATATTTTATTAGGCCAAATGCCCCATTTACGAATAGACCTATTGGTAGTTCACATACTGCCTACTAGTGGCCAAACACTGCTCAAAATGGATTTAACAATGCATTCGACTGAATTCTTCCCTCATAAAGATGATTCTCTTCTGTTTTCAGGAACGGGGCTCCCATCCCGACACATTTCTTTGTGATTCTTACAAGTTGTAAGAACTCGTCCATTCCCATCCGACAGTGTGACGGTCCTCTAGATGCTGTGTCTTTCATTCTTCCTCATCGAGCTGAGGGTCTGGAAACATGTCATGTATGTAATAATCAGCCATTCATGATCGTAGGCAGGAAGTAGGCCTAGCTGAGTTACTTGCTTGTTAGGTAACTTGTTATCCACTTAAATTATAAAAACAAAACAAAATTAAACTAGTTAAACAACAAACATTTGGCAGTACACTTCAACCATATTTAAAAGATGATAGAACTAAATGTGAAATTATATATAAATATGTACTTAAAGGGGTAGTTCACCCAAAACTTAAACTTATATCATTAATTATTCACCCTCATGTCGTTCCAAACCCGTAAGACCTTCGTTCATCTTCAGAACACAAATTAAGATATTTTTGATGAATTCCGAGAGCTTTCTGACCCTCCAAGAAACAGCAAGGGCCCTACGAAGCTATGAGAATACTTTTTGTTTGCAAAGAAAATAACGACTTTATTCAACAATTAGTCTCCTCCTTGTCACCCTATAGCTCTATTTTGGAGAGTATCACATATGTAAACAACACATTCAACGTATGTACGTGGATATGTTGTTTACGTTCAGATCAAAGCGTAAACAACCTAAACAATGTATCCGCCTACAGTGCTGCTGACACAGAAAGCATACGTTGTTTACGTATGTAATAGGGGTTGCACAGACTAGTCGACATCAGTGCTCTACAATGACGCTTTAAGCTTGAAGTCGACTAGTCGTTGGTCCTATAGAGGGCGCAATAGGATAATAAATCCACATTTACGCTCCGTTTCCAAACAGTTAAAATTACAAACTATTTCATACTTCAAATCAGGACGTGCAGCACGTACAATACATCACGCGCAGATCGCACGCATAGAATCATTCAGTGCGGAAATTTATTGTCAATACTGTTCTGTGATTTCTGTAATCCAAAGACTAAAGGACTGATAAAAATAAGCTGTTATAGGTGCAATAGTCATGTGGGCAGCGCTGTGTCATATTTCATAGCTGTGCACAAGGCATTTGTCACAGCTCCAGACTTATTTGTTCATTAATGACGTCATCAGCGACTAGTCGACTTCGACTTGACTTTCATCACATAAAAGTCGACTTTAAAAAATCACAAGTCGTTCAACCCCTAGTGTGTAATACTCTCCAGAATGGTGCTAGAGTGACACGGAGGAGACGAATTGTTGAATAAAGTCGTTATTTTTGTTTTCTTTGCACACAAAAAGTGTTCTCATAGCATTGTAAAATTACGGTTGAACCACTGATGTCATATGGATTATTTTACCGATCTCCTTTTCTGAAAACTACATTTCTGAACCTTGATCGTGGTAGTATCCTTGCTGTCTATGCAGGGTATGAGAACTCTCGGAATGCATAAAAAATATCTTAATTTGTGTTCCGAAGATCTTATGGGTCTGGGTCTTTTATAAGTCTGGGCTTAAGTCTTATGGGTTTGAAACGACATGAGGATGAGTAATTAATGACAGAATTTTCATTTTTGGGTGAACTATCCCTTTAAGTCCTATCTGAATGGGTCAAACATATCAACTGATTGGATTTAATGTAGATTGGCTACTAGAGTGGCTAATAACATTACATTCAGTTCACACTTAAAGTATATAATTTCCTTAAGTACTCTTAAAAGTGCGCTTCTTTTTCACAAGGGCAAGCATAATATCGAATAAGTTATTGAAAAATTTCATGAGATGAATCAAATATGTTTATAAAAAAAGGAATTGTTGTGTTTCTCTCTCATATCTCATTATGCGTTTATTTTTACACACTGTTTTGTTTTACCATTTATTCCTCCAGAATGGCTCGGACTACTCATGGCTCCAGGATTGGGTTCAGTTTCACGTGGCGCGAATCAGAGACGTTGAGCTTCTGACGGGCTTGAGTTTTTACCATGACCGGATATCTGTTGTTGAAACATTGCAACTCAAAACCACACTCAAAACTTTCTAGAAATGCTACTGCGTCTGCAGTCTGCAGGCCACAAACGGCACATTCAGAATGGAATGGATCTTTTCATCGTTAAAACGCAGCTGAGCTTTACCAGACTCTGAAACAAAGACACAAGTTCATTATGAGTCTTTTAACTGCTAAAATGGGAAAATAAAACATTTTATAATCTTTGCTTTAATGATATCTTTATTCTCAGAAGCAATCTATTTATATCTGGGGAAGTACCTACCGACTGTACCAGAAACTGGCCCAGCTATTCCAGAGCAACTTAAATTCAGTTTTCCACAACAACAACAAAAAAAGCTGCACACATGTTAGTGATTTAACTGTGGTTGGACTGTGGGTCCTGCATTCAGCCTGTTCCAAAAAAAGAAATAGGATCCTTAAATGAAACCATATCAAGAGTTTTTGTGCAAACAGCAGGAAAGCTTCATTTTCCACAGGAATCACTTTCAAAGTTTCGCTTGCTATACATGTTTTTTTTATATATTGTATTATAACAAATTAAACAAATGCTGTTTTCAGCAGTCTGTACAGCCAATTCCTGATTAATTTACTTGTGTAATAGTGGTTTGTACTGCCCCTTCAGGCCAGAATGCATAATTACATCAGAAAACAAAAACAAAACGCACATCACTGTGCATCTTTTTCTGGAGATTAAATTGATTCACTCTCTCAGGTCAATTTTGATACCAATACATTTGCATCAACATTCTTTACTGCATTTGTATGTTACTTTTGTTATTCAAAGTTCATAGCGTGTAAGCAGAGATGAGATTGTACTGTTGATTGTCTCATTTAGTGAATATTGATTAAATATTTAATATTTGTGTTATATGTATTTTGTTTGTGTAATTTTTTGTGGTTCAATACAATTAAGTGTCACTGTCAAAATGATCCTCTTCAATAAGAGTACTATATTTTTATTTTGTATCAATAATTTATATTTTTTTTATCTGGACCTATATATTTATCATAAAATGTAAAATATATACACTAACATTCAAAAGTAGGAAGTCATTAAGTTTTGTAATCCAAAGGTTGCGAGTTCGAGTCTCGGGCCGGCAGGGATTGTAGGTGGGGGGAGTGAATGTACAGCGCTCTCTCCACCCTCAATACCACGACTGAGGTGCACCAAACCCCCAACTGCTCCCCGGGCGCCGCAGCATAAATGGCTGCCCACTGCTCCGGTGTGTGTTCACGGTGTATGTGTGGGTGTGTGTGTGTTCACTGCTGTGTGTGTGCACCTTGGATGGGTCAAATGCAGAGCACAAATTCCGAGTATGGGTCACCATACTTGGTCGTATATCACGTCCCTCACTATTTTTTCTAATAATTAAAGAATTCTGAAAAAAACAAAAAGCAAAACAACTGTTTTCAACTTTAATAACAATAATAAAGTTTGAGCACCAAGTCAGCTCTGCTTTCTGAAAGACCATGTATTTCACAATATTACTTCACTTCATTCATTCATTCTATAAAAGGATGAAAGTATTTTATATAATGTTTTGTACTGTGTTTTAAGCAAGTTGAGCAGTGAAGTGGTTTTGTTTTAAAATATTGATATTTAAAGGCTATTTGTGGTATGAACTAGCAGGAAACAATTTTGCTGTCACATGGCAAGAACCTTTAAGAAAAAAAAACATGCAGACCTTCATGACTGTTTAAATGTAAAAATATTAACATTTTACCTCATTATGATATTACAAGTTTAGTTCAGGTTGTTACATTTATGTTCATGATTTAAAAACAAATCAAACAAAAAACTTTTTGCATTGAAAAATATGTTTAAAAACCTTTTGTGAAATACTAAATAACATGTATACCCACACATTACATGCATTATAAGATAAGGGGACAAAGCATGGTAGAAAATCTAAATGAAAGACTGAAAATGTTCTGTTTAAAGATGCTTGAGAATCAAACAGCTTCTGTGGCCTTACATAGCTTCAACTGAACATACTTTTGTTCTGGTTTATTTCAGTTTCACAGATCTGTGACATCATCATGTGAACAGGAAGGATGTGGAAAATGACAAACAACTCTGTCTCTTTATAAAGAGTTGAGCTTGCAGATCTCTGAGCTGTCATCACTTGATGAATTCACTTCATCACATCAAACTGGCTGGAAGGTAAGTCTGCAAGCAATATTTTATCTGGACGACATATCAGTGTGGTGATTATTATAATACACAATCATCAAAGCTGCCAAATTTGAATGGGGGGAAGTTTATTAACAGCAAAGTGTAACATGTTTTAGTGAAGTACATCAGTGTCAGTAAACTTTTATATCTGCTAGACCTGTTGTAAATAATGTTGCTGTTTTAGTTATTTTTAAACATTGTCAATGCTGTTAACCAACACTGGCGTACAATGTTTTTTAGGGCTGTCAATGTGTGCAAAGACAGTTGTGAAATATGAAATAACTTCAAAGCCAAAATTTGACCAAAATGTCATTCTGCTTTCAAATGATTATTCAGTTTATTCTAATATTGCTGTACAAAAAGGTGTATTATTTTTTATTCAGCATAACCATTTTTTTGCATATATACAAAAAATCCCTCTAAAGGGTATTGCATGACCATTTTTTGTGACGTCCCTGCTAGAGAAAGGTTTTAAGTGCATGGTGCATGTAGCTCAGCTGAAAGAATTGAATTAGTCACTGCAGATCAGTTTAGTTAAGTGTCTAGTGCTTGGTAATTCAAACATATTAAGAAAACAAAAACTGAATGTCAAGCAGGCCATCTGACTGAAATCATCTGATCTATTGGAAGCTGATTGTCATCTCAGCTATGTGTATAATAGATACATGAGGCATTTGTTAGATAAACCTTTCCTGGAAGTGGCTCTTGCAGCAAAAGCCCCTCGCAGAGAGCTGTCAGGGCCAGACGTTGTGGGCTCCCGCATAACCCAATCATTGCATGACAAGCGCAGTTCACCAGATATGAGTCCACCAGAGACACTTCACGTAAATGAGCTCATGAAGAACGTGGGAAATGATAGCAGACATTTCTCACACTCCGCTGAATTCCATGTAGGTCTGTTGACTCAGCTTCTCTGTGGCTAAAGGTCCCTCACACATTTTCAGAATGAGATATATAAAGAAATCTGCTTAATATTTGGTTTTGTTACCAGCACTATGGTAATAATTTCTGATGCAATTTAACTAGGGATGAAATTTTTTTAGACAGCAGATATAATGAGTAATATCTCAATCAATGTTTGATGAGAAAACAAGACATACAGGTGCATCTCAAAAAATAAGAAAGTCGTGGAAAAGTTCATTTATTTCAGTAATTCAACTTAAGTTGTGAAACTCGTGTATTAAATAAATTCAATGTACACAGACTTAAGTAGTTTAAGTCTTTGGTTCTTTTAATTGTGAGGATTTTGGCTCACATTTAACAAAAACCCACCAACTCACTATCTCAACAAATTAAAATATGGTGACATGCCAATCAGCTAATCAACTCAAAACACCTGCAAAGGTTTCCTGAGCCTTCAAAATGGTCTCTCAGTTTGGTTCACTAGGCTACACAATCATGGGGAAGACTGCTGACCTGACAGTTGTCCAGAAGACAATCATTGACACCCTTCACAAGGAGGGTAAGCCACAAACATTCATTGCCAAAGAAGCTGGTTGTTCACAGAGTGCTGTATCCAAGCATGTTAACAGAAAGTTGAGTGGAAGGAAAAAGTGTGGAAGAAAAAGATGCACAACCAACCGAGAGAACCGCAGCCTTATGAGGATTGTCAAGTAAAATCGATTCAAGAACTTGGGTGAACTTTACAAGGAATGGACTGAGGCTGGGGTCAAGGCATCAAGAGCCACCACACACAGACGTGTCAAGGAATTTGGCCACAGTTGTCGTCAGAGGCGTCTTACCTGGGCTAAGGAGAAGAAGAACTGGACTGTTGCCCAGTGGTCCAAAGTCCTCTTTTCAGATGAGAGTAAGTTTTGTATTTCATTTGGAAAACAAGGTCCTAGAGTCTGGAGGAAGGGTGGAGACGCTCATAGCCCAAGTTGTTTGAAGTCCAGTGTTAAGTTTCCACAGTCTGTGATGATTTGGGGTGCAATGTCATCTGCTGGTGTTGGTCCATTGTGGTTTTTGAAAACCAACGTCACTGCACCCATTTACCAAGAAATTTTGGAGCACTTAATGCTTCCTTCTGCTCACCATCTTTTTAAAGATGCTGATTTCATTTTCCAGCAGGATTTGTCACCTGCCTACACTGCCAAAAGCACCAAAAGTTGATTAAATGACCATGGTGTTGGTGTGCTTGACTGGCCAGCAAACTCACCAGACCTGAACCCCATAGAGAATCTATGGGATATTGTCAAGAGGAAAATGAGAAACAAGAAACCAAAAGATGCAGATTAGCTGAAGGCCACTGTCAAAGAAACCTGGGCTTCCATACCACCTCAGCAGTGCCACAAACTGATCACCTCCATGCCATGCCGAATTGAGGCAGTAATTAAAGCAAAAGGAGCCCCTACCCCTAATTGGTGGGTTTTTGTTAAATGTGAGCCAAACTTATCACTATTAAAAGAACCAAAGACTTAAACTACTTCAGTCTGTGTGTGTATAGAATTTATTTAATACACGAGTTTCCCAATTTGAGTTGAAATAAATTAACTTTTCCACGACATTCTAATTTATTGAGATGCACCATTGTTCCAGATTATTGAATATTGCTACAAAACATTGTGTAGCCTAACACATTGTTATTGTAACATTATTGAATAATGTTACAAAAAGTGGCTTTAGAACTCAATATAACCCTTTTTTGTTTTTTTTTACGAACTAGACAAGTCGAGTTTCAGTTTATTCACACGAAGTAAACATACTCAGAATGCGTTCTTGCATTCCACCTGCGCTATTTTTTAATTGTTGGACTGTGTGTGCAAACGGAAGTTTATTTGGAAGGAATATATTTTTCAATCATGTGACAAATTAAAAGAACTTCACCGTTAAAAAAAGACATCATGCGTTCGGTTTCACTCTGTCTAGCTATTTTTGACATTACTCTGTAGCCTACTGCTTGCTCATGATGTGGTTTGGTTTGGTGGGTCATGTGGTCAGACGTTCTCAGTTATGAGAATAGGTGAAGGCAACATTGGCATAAAAAAAACTTATGAATGTATGTCTAGTCAATTCGGAATACATGCGCCTCGTATGTAAGTAAAGCTGCCGATAAACTCACCTCAGAATCGAGCGTTCATCACAACAAGTCACACATTCAAGTCGCAAACATAATATGAAAGTAGTCTAAACAAACAAAAAAAAAAATTCTTGTGAACTATAATAATGTATTCAAAATGATGGTAAGTATTACTTTCTGTTATTTTTACATGGTATCACAACACTACATCTGAATTCTAAATGAAAGTTGAGTGTTAAAAGTTAAAACCATTCACTCCAGACTTGATTCCGCTCGCTGATCTCTAGATTTAGATTATAAATCTATAATAGTTTAGCTCCAACTTCCCTCAACACACCTAGTCTGGAAGTTTCTATTGGCTATGTCTAGTAAGACCTTCATTAGCTGGTTCAGGTATATTCAGTTTGGGTTGAAGCTATAAACTCTGAAGGACAGTGGCCCTCCAGCAGCAGGACTGGACACCCCTGACCTACAACATGTTATATTAAATCTATAGCCTATTATAATGTTTCAAAATGACCCTACCAATGTCACAAAATGGCGCTTGCTTGGTAGCAGCTGGGGCAATGCCCTATGCTGATTGCGAACTGACAAAAACATGCCTTATTAGCATTTGTTTTAAATAAAATTAATTTGACTTATTGTGTGCTTTGTTTAATATTTATTGAACACTTGAAATTTGATGAAAAGCCTAATAAGAACACCATTGACCATTGGACGATTTTTCAGAATCTGAGCAAAGTGGCGTCTTCTGACCTGAACTGAGCTGTGAAGGAAATGAAACTCGAACAGGAAAACTGGGACATCATATATGATCTTGTCTGCCCTATGGATCTTGGGTTATTCCAGGCTTTGGAGAGAGAAAGAGTCCTGGAGGTTCTTCAGAGAGACAAAGCACTTCGAACCATTGAAACAGACAGAATCAGGCATGAAAATGTTTTAAAACAACTTCTTTAGAACATATTAGTCCTTATTTTGTCAGTGTGCAGAAATGGATTGTATTATATCTACAATAACATTTCAAACTCATTCGTTTTAGGAGGCTAAAGGTTGAACTTCAGGGTATCTGTCGACAGGGTTCCAAGACTATCACGTGTCCCTATGGTCAAAGATCATGTGCACGCTGTCAGCGGCTTCTGGGAAAGTTCTGGGATTGTGGATCGGTGTGCTACGGGTGTAGCCATCGCATCTGTAAGCACTGTCGGGTCGTCCAGTCTGCACAGGAGTGGAAGTGCACAATGTGTCATGCATACAGGTAAAGACAAAACCCTTTGTATTTATAGTAAAATCTGTGGAAAATATATTATTTAACAGTCTTTAAATCTTCGAATGAAAGACATAAATTAGATACATTTTCATAACTTCATTGCAGAGAATTTAAAATCAAATCTGGTGAATGGTTTCTGGAACAGCAAGCAAAGAAATATCCGGATGTCAGAGGTTTGTCTGTTTGCATTAGCTAATTGTTAGGGACAAGTTCTGAGGACAACCATTGTTTTGAATTTACTCAGTTTCCACTTTAAATATTATAACACGGCTCACTGGAATACTGGAGTTTGATTGGTCAATCACTGCAGTGCCAAAATGTTTTAATAATCATGGTTAATTGACCATTGTCTACTGTCTATTATCCACTGATACAACATATGTAATATATGTACACATATCAAAATTTCATATATTCAATTTATTTTCATATAAAGTAAAATCATATATAAATCCTATTATAAATGAGAACCGTTTTATATATTAACATCTATACCTAGGCAAAACAAATATATATGTTTTTGTAATTAACACATTTTGGATGTGTATGAAGCTCCATCCTATAACCAGTCATTATATAGGTAAATAAATATGAAATATGATATTATATAAGTAAATATAAAAGATAAACATGAGTTTAAACATTTAAGATTTTTGCATATATAAATTTAATAAAATTGCACATTTAAATAAAAGTAATATTTTACTTTTGCGCATGCACGCACGCATGCACACACACACACACACACACACACACACACACACACACACACACACACACACACACACACACACACACACACACACACACACACACACACACACACACACACACACGCACACACACGCACGCACGCGCACGCACGCACACACACACACACACACACATTAATGGTTTGTGTTTTAAACTTAGCTTGGAAATTAACTATGAATGTTGTCTTTCTGTATTGTTTTTAGAAAACAGTCACGAAACCATCGCAGACAAACTATTACAGTCTTGTCAACGGCTCAGGTTGGAAACCCTCAAATATAGACCTTGTTACAATAATCAATATAATAATCATATTAACTTTGAGAATTCAAGCTCCTTTTAATCAATAATTTCAAAGTGTTTTTATTGTTATTATTTTGTGTTTTAGCTTTATTGCAGTCGTGCCTCCAACTCCTCCTCCTGTTTATGAAGCCCCATCAAATAACAGATTGATTCATTTAACAGAACAGGTGAGGGTGCGGTGATGTTTTCTTTTTCTTTGCATTTCTTCATTACCTAATAATGTCTTTGTATTAAACTAGGACCTCAAAAAATCAAAGCCATTTACTAAATCTGTGGAGAACCTGATGGTGTCTGTCAGTGCTCACATAAAAAGTAAGAAAACAAAACGAGCCTACTCTATGTTGATTGTAAAAGCATTACAATAACTGATAACCACAAGAGTCTCTACAACAGCCTGATCTGGGATGTTTTGTCTTGTCCTGATGCTAGAGTTCTCCAAATCTCAGAATGATCTGAGTGTGGAAGTGGGTCAGCTGACGGTGGATCGCGGACAGCTGCAGAACTCAAGACACAAGAGCCGATCAGAGAGTGCCATCAACAAAGCCAATGTAGGTCTATGCAGTACTGCCTACAAGCATTTGTATTGCAGAACATCTCCTGTTATTCCCATTCAATGCCATGTGGGACGTGACCAATTCACTTCAAATGACGAAGAAAGGGTGTCGTCCTTCATTGCTGGTGATGTACGAACGATCTGAATTTGAGACTGGGCGATTCATCTGTCAAAACAGTTTTTGATAAATCCACTTTGGTTTTCCAGCCAACCAGGTTTGACTTGAAAAAAATGGGCAGAAGACAATCAGTAACTATTGCCTGCTGTGTTTGAAATCTCCAGTGGTTCTCAACATTTGTCTTTTTTAAGAATGTGCTAGCTAACATTAACAAATGTGCTGCACATTGATAGTTAATAGTTAATGTTAGTAACATTTGTTAGTTCATGTTATCTCAGGTCAGTCAATACCAACTGATACCAATTTAGATTTTAATATTTGTACATTTTGAAATCAATATTAACTAAGAATAATACATTCTTTAGACATGTTTTTATTGTTTGTGCTCTCCAGTGGTTCTCATTTTTGAAAGCAATTTTAGACACGTTTTATATTCACAGTTGGGAACCAGTAAAATACTTGTTTTAATATTTTTTTTAAATGTAGGTTTGTTAGTTAACATTAAGTTTACATTTGTTAACATTAGTTAATGCATTAGCTCACATTAACCAAAAATGAGCAGCACCATAGTATTCTTTATTAATTAGCACAATGTTAGTTCATGCTCAGGTTCATTAACTAATATTAATAGATACACCCAATAATACAGTTCAAAATAAACATTAACTAAGATCAATAAATGCTTGTTATTTCATGTTAACTATTATCAATAAATGAAACCTTATTGTGAAATGTTACCAATATTTCAAAAGTTTAAAAATTTATATTTATTATAAAAATGCCCATTAAATTGTACGTTTTTACATGACTTTTCCAGGTCTAGAAATCACACTTTTAAAATGAGGCTTCCTCAAATACTTTCAAATGCTGTGGAAATCCTGCTTTTTCGAAGACAAAAACAATAAATTAAAATAAGAAATATCTTGTTTTGTCGTCATTTAAATCATTTCAAGTCATCTTGAGGCCCTTTGGGAGTTTGTTGTGATCCCCTAATAATCGAACCTTTGTGAGAATCACTGTTTTACTGTGTAAGTTTGAAGGTTAATTTGAACTAAGAATGAGATTGACTAAACATTTGACATTAGTGTGACGTCCTGCTTGATTTTGTCTCCTCACAGCTGTGTAAAGCACCCAGTCTTCCCAATCTATCCCAGGACAGCAGAGGCACAGAGCAGTATGCTTCAACAAGTATACTTTACCTGACAGATGACGACGCTTCATACACATCTGCATACAGCGATGAGCAGAGGGTATGTATTCACTCGATATTTGATTCTGTTTGATCAGATAACTGATGAGTGCAGATCTCTCAGGAAGCAAACTGCTGAAGTTCTGCAAAATTCTGCAAGATAACTTTCTGCAAAATCGTTTATTAGATAACGCTTACAGGCTTATGGGGATGAGTGATGTTTTGTGTGTTAATTCGCTCTCACGACATCAGACATCAGCATAAGAAAGTGTAATGATAATAAATATGAATTCATTCAAAAACATGTTTTGTACAGGACAGCAACAGTAGCACAGGAATGGATTGTGGGATCTTTGAAAACACTAGCGTGACCGGAGAAGTAGAAGTTGCGTTTGGTTACAACAACAGGACGTCCTGTTTGGATATAACTATCAATGCCTGCCAAAATTTGATGTTTGGAGATATGAGGGTGTGCCGGTGCCAGAACACCTAAATGTCATCCGCAAAGGAGGGGCTAAGTTGCACCCCCAAGAAAGACCAAAGCACCCATTTTGATGCATTCATAACTCGAGTGCATGTTTGCTGTGTATTACAGACTGAACAATGTTAGCACTAACCATCCTTTAATATATAGGACATTGCGCCCAAGCGCACGTTGCTGCAACGGCAAAACTAATGTATTTGGCAAAAGAACACATTTTAATTATTCATATTCAGTTGGCTGAAAAGATAAAGTTGCTAATAATAAATTGTTTCTTTCTGAATAAATAGGTATGTAAAGATCTAAATAAATCTAATACATTCTAATCTTACTAGTTTGCTTCCAAAGAAATACCACAATTATTTTTGCTGCGCGCAAGATGAAGACAGCAGTGAGATATGAGGGTAGCAAAAGGGGAAACTTTTCTGTCGTACCTAACCCGGTTTACAATAAAACATCTCACAATGAAACCTTTACTGTGATTTCTTTTCTATAAGTATTTACAACCAGACCGGTCCGCTCGTCTCCTGATTTATTGGTAAACACTGTTCATTTTATTGTTATTTTTTTTTAATCAAGGTGTTATTTTAGCATCACTGAGGTACTATTATAGTTGTTATTATTATTTGAATTATTATTATTTTTTTCCAATTTAATTTTAGTTCGTTTCAGTCATTTTGTTGTGTATTTTTGTTGTTGTTGTTTTTATTAATCTGCCAATATAGTTTTTATTATTTATTTCAGGATTAAGTTATTTTAGTTTTAGTCAAGTTAAACTAAATGGAAATAAGACATGTTGCCTTTGGCAGCTAGGTGAAATAAAGTAAGTTTAAGGTTTTTATGTTATTTTATTTCGGTTAATATTAATTTTTTTAAATATTATTATTTTATCTAGTTTTAGTTATCTATAATAACCCTGCAATGAAAGTATACATTAAAGTGGTGAGATAAGCAAACATTATTAGTGAGAGTCAATAAATAAGCAAAACAGATGCTGAGTACAACAGATACTGAGTGAGCAAAATATGATTTGTTATTACTCTCACAACCTATACAAATTGTTTGAAATTCCACAATCACACAATGAATGTTTACAACCAGACACTGGAAACAAACCCAGACTTTACAGCAAAGCATTAAAAAAACAGTTTAACTTTTAACAATCATCGGAATACTGTAGTTTCTGGTATTTTAATTTTGTTTTGTTTTGTTTGTTTTGTTTCGCTTTGTTTTGCTTTAAAGGGATACTCCACCCCAAAATTAAAATTTGTTGTTTTTCACTTACCCCCGTTCCAAACCCGTAAAAGCTTAATTAGTCTTCAGAACACACTTTAAGATATTATGGATGAAAACCGCGAGGCTTGTGACTGTCCCATTGACTGCCAAGTAAATTACACTGTCAAGGTCCAAAATATGAAAAGCATCGCCAGGATACACCATCTGCCATCAGTAGTTCAATATGACTGTTATGAAATGACGAGAATACTTTTTGTATGGAAACAAAACAAAAATAACGACTTTATTCAACAATTAGGCACCGTAATGTGTCCTCTGCGTCAGCGTAGTGCCATTTTGGAGATTATCCCCTTGACGCAAAATGCGAGTATTGTGGCGATGCTTTTCTGGACCTTGACAGTGCAATTTATTTGGCAGTCAATGGGACAGTCACAAGCCTCCCGGTTTTCATCCAAGATATCTTAAATTGTGTTCTGAAGACTAATGAAGCATTTACAAGTTTGGAACGACATGGGGGTAAGTGAAAAAAAAAAAAAAATCATTTTAGGGTGGAATACCCCTTTAAGTGTCCCTTTGCCCTAAATGGTCTTATTGTAACTCAGCAGACAAATGTATTAGAACAACCAGTAGCTTTATTATTATTATTATTTATTTATTTAATTTAGTGTGTATTAAGTCATTTTAAATTGAATTATGCTGTATTTATTATATACTATTATATTACTATAAAATAACTATTTTTTTCTATTGACACATTTATTTTTTCATTTGCACAGATGGAAAAGCATTGCAAGTATGACTATATTTGGAGGTTTTTGTGTGCTGAGCTGTTTGGTGTGTGTTTGCAGTGTGTGGTTGCTGCTGAGCAGCTGGGCAGCAGTGTAGTTCAGGTGTCAGTGTGGCACTGCAGGGGACTCAAGCGGAAGCTCTTTCTGGGCGAGACGCTCGTGCGTCTGGCTGACTTGTGTCTGGAGAGCACAGACACTCAACACTCTGTCTGCTACGCACTCGGTCCAAAGGTAAGATCAGTCACACTGGACTGACCTCATTAGAACATTATGAAATGATCTGCTCTTAAATTAAGTCTTCAAGTGCTTTCTACTGGGCAAGCTGTATAATAATTTTTCAAAACATTGCCCAGATTTGCTCATGTTCTGAGGTATATCTGCTGATCTGTTGAACACTGAAGCTTGTTCTTTCATTGCAGGATCATCCACTAGGTGGCGACGTCGAGCTGCTGCTTAAAGCTCAGTTCCAGTTCCTGCCACAGACTTGCCCACATACAGCCGGTATGCGACTAGCACTCACTGTCAGCCAGCTCAGAATAAGACTGTGTGAATGAGTCAAAGACTGCCTTTTCTGGGCTTTGTTCTATTCTTTAAGTACTCATTATAAAATGCAAGTTCAAATTGATTGAAACATAAATTAGGCCTATTTCAGAATAAAAACATATTGAGTGTAATAATTACTATATCTACACAGACCTTTTGATTGGAGCAGCAGGACAGCTCAAAGTCGTCATCACTGACGTGTCGAAGCTCCGCTTTCTGTCAAAAACAGCTTACATTGAAGGGTGAGTGGCATTAACTGTGTGTATGAAGCCTATGTCTGAAGTAGTTCTAATACACATATAAAGAGCAATGTTATAATTGCAAAACTAGGCATAAAAGTAGATTTTCCTAGAAATTATTAAGGAGTTTTAATGCATAATATTCTACTAAGCTGTAATTTAATTTGAACATTGTAACAATATTATAATTATATAATATAACACACACACACACACACACACACACACACATATATATATATATATATATATATATATACTGACCCCATATTTTTTTTTTTTTTTTTTAAACTAGAAAAATATAGAAACATTAAACTTAGTACAAGAAAAGCTGAATAAAAAAAAAAAGACGTAGTAAAATAAATTTAGAATAGAGAGTGCTAGAGTTAGAGGGTCAAATAAAGATGGAAGAGATGTGTTTTAGCTTTCTTGAAGATGGGTAAGGATTCACAAGAATTTAAATGTTGTGCCAAAATCTGAAGGCATGTATGGCACATGACTTGATCTTATGTGCATTAATTGGTTATTAATGTCTTCCCAGAATCCTTTGCCTTCCTGGGGATCGAGAGCTGATGCAGAGAAGTCCAGCGCTGAAGAAGACTGCCGGTTCTGTCCAAATGAACTTCAGCAGTCTGACGCGTCAGGAACTCCAGCAGGCCACACTGCAGCTCAACCTGTGGGAGAAAAACACCTTCAGCCTCGCTGACCGTTTACTGAGATCAGCACAACTGGCCGGAGGTGAGCTCCACACACAAAACACACATGGCCTAGGTGTTTTCCACTGAAAGTTTTCCACGTGACGGATTAAAAAAATTATGTACACTCACATGAGATCAGGACTCCAGTCATAAACGATTGACGTCAGTAGTTATTTTTTACATCTATAAACGTGCACCAGTAGACACCAGTACTCAAAAACACATAAAAAATATGGGCTTGTATGTCATCCTGTCTGCTTATTTCTGCAGAATCATCATGGAAACGTCTGCAGCAGATGCCAGGAGAGTGGCATGACTTCATTCTTCCATTTCATGCAAATGTCAGCACAAGCATGAGGTCATAACCGAAGAGCGTGGATCCTTTCCATCAACCCACGGATCCTGCCAAGTGACAGTTGTGCTTACAAGCTCAATCCTGACAAATCAATGCCCAGACTGTCTTCATTTCTTCAGGCATGAACTGTTTTCTTTGTTGTTGTTTTATATACAGTATATTTTATATTTATTTTCATAATTTCATAACTTATTTAATAAACTAAAATATTTCCACAAAGATAACATGCAGTGCAGTACTTTGTTCTTAAATAAACACCCAGATATGTTCATCATAAATCTTTATTTCTAATATAATAAACACCTTTTAGGGGAAAATAAATAAATCCAGTTGTGAAGCTTGATAATTGAGTTTATATTACTACTGATAACACCTCATTTCTATTATACACACAAGTCACACTTTAAAATGTTAACCCACGGTCAACTAGTTCTTAACCTGGGTTAGTTGCTAGCTTCATAACCAAGGGTTAAAAACAGTATTAAGCCCTGCAAAAACACTCCTCGTCTGCCTCTGGTTGGTAGTGTGAAAAGCTTATTTGTGTATGGATACTATCAAGTAATAATTTAAACAAGCGCTCAAAGTGTTGCGAGTGATTAAAACAGATAATTTTGATGGAAAATCAAGAATGATCAGGATCATTTGGAGAAAACAAATACATTTAAGACCTTCAGCCTCTATACAAAAAAAAAAAAATAAAAGCAACAAAAATACTATTCTATTTTTATGAAAGTGGCACCACATGGTTACAGGCATCACAGGAACAATGTACTAAATTGTCTTATTCACCCATTTGTATGTTACTCTTAAAACTCCATTCATCTGTTGGATATATTTTACATTTGGTCCCACCAGCAGAGTAAAGGTGTCTTAACACTACCTGATTTGTGCTATTTTTTTTATAAAAATGTTAATTAAAATACGAAGAGCTGCTAGCAAGTCCACGAGAAACTTGGCTCACAGATCCACCAACACAGCATATATAAAAATCCATTTAGATACCTACTGAGATTACAAAAGTCTATTAAACAAATCTTCCTTCATCCCACGGTCATAGCAATAAACATTCAGTAACTAGTTCAAAGTCATAAAAAAACAGTTTGTATCTAATGTAGGAAATCTAAGGATTTAACATACATTTGAACATAATCCATATATATATATATATAAGTATAACTTACATATCAATCTCTTCAAAAAAAGAAATCATGACAGGTCAGTACAGAATTCAATAAACAAATGAATCCGTACGGTCATTAGTAAGGAAGAAATGTACATCTACCCATAAACCTTAAAGAAACGAAAGACTGAATAAATAAACACTATAACAAATATTCTGGAAAAAGCCATATTCAACATGAATTAAAGAGTTTTAATATCAGACAATACATACAATTCATCATACTGCCAAGCCCTGTGCTGAGTGGATTATTAATAAGAAAAAGGGGAGAAAAAGTACCAATTGTTACAACCCAAAAGTAATTCAAATGATATTTTGGCCGGATTATTGAATTACTAACATATATTTAACAAAAGGAGGACGCATTGTTGGCACGAGTGTTTAAATATCATTTAGCTTCATATTTTTATGGCAAAAGCAGATTTATTTCAGTACATTGTGAAATTGGTGTGCGTTTGTGAAATTGGTAACGTTTTACAATAAGGCTGTGTATGTTAACATTAGTTAACAATTAATGGAGCAATTTGTTAAGCTTTCTTAATGTTTATGGGAACATTTACTGTATAATTAAACATTAAAAGTTATCACTAATTAAAACTGCAAACAAAGAATGAACAAATTACCAAACATTAATAAATGTTGTTCATTGAAATTGTAAATGAAATTGTTCATTGTTTGTTGACGATTTCTCATGCATTAAATAATGTAACAGTACAAAACCTCACTGTAAAGTATTACCGTGAAATTCAATGTACACCACTAAGGGGTAAACGTCATATGTGTCAAAGTGTGCATTTTTTTATTATTTAGTTTTTAGTGCATATTGAACCAGTGTTCATATCAAACGAATCAAATCTGTTGCATTACTGTGTACTGCATGTACGTGTGCGCACTTATGTACGCAGGATGTGTCTCTTGCATTGACCATTCAGACGTAGGGACAGAAAGAAAATGGACAAGGGCTTTGAGACCAGATCCTTTCCTGGTCCAGATATTTTAAAAGGCCTCAAACTCATCAATCCTCTGTTTAGTGTTGCCCTGGCGGATCTGCCGGAGAGTTTTGTATTTGTCTCGGCCGGCGCGCACATTCTCTGTGTGCAACAGGTCGTTCTGCGTCTTCTTGGTGTCGTCACGAGCATGGGACAACTCTGAGGTCAGAGCCTGTAAAGAAGACAATGTCAGCGATTTAGTGATGCTTCTTTGATCCGTGACTGAAGAGAGCGATAAGAGCTGAATCCATGTGATTTAGCAGAAAAGGACTTAAAACAAAAAGTCCTAACCCTACATCCTCATGTAGGATAAATTTGGATTAACAACCTAAAATAACATTGCTGTTCAGGCCTAACCCAATGTAAGCCCCCTAAACCCATTCAGAACAATTGGATACCTAGTTGATAACATTCGTATTAATCTATAGATCCCTCAGATTTAGGTTAGAATATGATACAGTTGGGTTTTGGGGGAGGGATAGTGTTTGAATTGTTTTGGGATAATAGAGTTTGGATTGTTTGATAGTAATGTTGTTTTAGGACAGATAAAGTACAGTATGTTATTTCAGGAACATGACCTACTTGGCAAAATCTTATTGACCATTCCTAACCCTAACTGTTACCTAACCCTGCAGGCAGAGGGAAATTGTGGGTTTGTAAGTCAAGCTCCAGCCCAAGCCTAAATCCTAAGAGTCTAAAGAGCCAAATCCTATTTCCAAAATCTGTTTGGTTGATAAGATTGCTGCCTAGGACCAACAAAGATCTGTTAGCGGTACCACAGTAATCATAGGAGACAACGTGATGAACTAAAGTAGGACTTGTTTTAATGTTTATAGGCATTCCTGGTAATAGACACCTAACTACTCCCATCTAGCTCTAGGTCTAAACAACTCTAAACCCGACCTCAACGTTCTCCTAAAAAGAAAGGCAAATTGCTAGTAGATGTTTTTTCGGGCAGGGGTTAATCATTCCTACTCACAGAGAGCTATATTAGCCACTTTCTGCCACACAGTAGCTCCAACACTCCCCGAGAAGGCCTAGAGCCCTGAAGTGGACCTCAATAGGAACCCATCAATGATAGAGAATGGCAGGATCAGAGCTGCACTTTTATAATTTTAGATACTTTTGTTGATTTTATGTTATTTACATGGGAGTTGGAAAGGCAACGAGACAAATCAACTGCCAACTGACAACTTATGTGCAAGTATTTACTTAATCAATTCCTAATTAGCTGGTTCAGTGGGAAAGTGGCTATTCCTAGTTTAGTTTAGTTCCAAACCTGCCTAAATGCATCTAGATTATTATGTATTTTTTAAGTAAAACCAGAGATCTTGATAAGTTGGTTCAGGGACTACAGTTCTGCAGGAAAGTGGATCTCTATGAGTCAGAATGAGTAATCCTGTTCTAGACCCTAAACCTAAAATCAGAAAGCAATGACGGGTTATAGGAATGTTGTATAGGACAGTTTTATTCAACCCCACTCATCGAGACACAATGTCCCTCAGAATTCAGGTCCAGCCCTAATCAAACACACCTGAAACATCTAACCAAGGTGTTCAAGATCACTTGGATCCAGTTTAATACCCCTGATCCAGGACTAATAAGGTCTTATAAGACGTTACAGGAAGGTAGCTCTCTGGAGTGCAGGGACAGTTTAGTTCCGAAGCAAACAAACCTGGTAAAGACCTTGATTAGTTGGCTCACTGGTGTTGGACTACACATCATGAAGGCACTATAGAATAGGGATGTCATACTCACTGTCCTGCAGAGTTTAGATCCAACCCTAATTAAAACACACCCAAACAGCTGATCAAGGGATTCAGGATTGCTAGAAACTTCCAGGCAAGTATTTTGAATCTGGTTGGAGCTACACTCTGCAGGACACTGGCCCTTTAGGAGTGGAGTTTGACCCATGTGCAATGTGCACTAAAAGAACCAAACTTTACAGGGGCTATATTACAGAAACACCCTTACTCTAGAATACCATCTTATTTGTTCAATAGCCATGGCAATTATAGTTGGGAACATGCTGGAGTCAAATCTTAACTTAAGACTTAAGGAAGTATGAAATCCAACCCTGCCCTCATACCCCTTTTCCACCAAAGCAGTTCCAGTGCTGGTTCGGAGCCAGAGCCTAGTTTCAAACCGGTTCTTTGTCTTTCGACACCCAAAGCACCAGCTCTGAACCAGGAAAAGTGGTTCGTAAGTAGCACCAAAACATTGCTGGTCTAGAAGGAAGAACCGCTTGCGTCAGCGGCTGGGGTTACCGTTACCAACAAGATGAACAGAAACTTTGAACCGCCATATTTGAAATAGCAGTTAAACGCGAACACGTTTGATTCGCTGTGTTTGGATGCCGATGTAGGTTCACAAAGCCATGAACATCAATAGCAACGCAACATCCGCCATTGTTAATAGTTTGTTTAAGCTTGTTCGGGATGGATCAGCGCTGCACGGACCGGTCGGTGCGAGGCATCGTGGTGCTGCGGGAGCGATTGGAAAGCAGACTGCTCTTTATGCTTTTGGATCGCTCTCGGGTGATTTAGTGTGTTGTCTGCTGATCGATTGATCGGTCTGCGTGGTGCCGATGCACCTCGAACAAGCTTGTTGTGCCGCGCTAGTGAACCAAAACATGAAACGTATTGTGACGCAAGACCTGGCTCTGTATTGGCTCTCTAGCCTGTGGAAAAGCAACCGGGTCTTAAAGGGCTCGCCAGTCGAACAAACTAAGAACCGGCAAGAGCACTAGCTCTGAACTAGCACCTGGTTCCTGCTGTTGGAAAGGGCGTATCAGAGGGCTACTATCCAGCACAGTTTAGCTCTAACTCTTAATCAAACACACCTGGACCGGCCAATCAAAGTGTTCAGGATTACTTGAAAATAACAGGCAGGGGCCTATACCATGAAGCCGGATTTGCTGGCTAGCCAGGTAAGTTTCAGCTTAGTTTGCACCAATCCAGGATTTTAGGTACCATGAAAGTGGCTTGGCTTTTAGCTGCGTTCATTGCTATAGTAACTTACACTCCACAGCTAATCTGCTGCGGGACAGGTTGTGTTCTGAGTTAGAGATCTCGAACTGAAATGGAATCAATCAGATGTGAGCAAAGTGACACATGTCTGACAAAAAAATTTTCACTCCTCCAGTTACTCTTCCTACAAATGAAAGGTCACTATGAAGTACCTTAAAAAATAAATGAATACAACAAAATTGTCTGGCTTTAATGATAATTACAATTTACACATGATTTATATAATTATAATATGAACCGATATTATTATTACTATATTACACACAAGCACTTTTAGTTTAAAAGTTATTATAAAGCATTTATTTTAAATGAATATTAATATATACAGATAATATGTAACATAAATAAGTGGTATATCAATGGATAATACTTTAAAAATGGTTACATGATGTGACCTTACATGTTTGAGTCTTTATCACCATATATTATCAACTATATAAACTGCACTTGTGACTGCACTGATAGAGAAAGATAATTTCCTTTATTTGTTCTCTTTCATGGACAAGCACTTCAGTGAAAATGCGATTAAACTCCTCATATTCTTTAATCTATTAACATTTAACAAACAAGTTTTGAATCTCGCTGGCTCTCTCGCTAAAGTGAATCACACTTGCTCTGTGTTGTGATTGGCTGTTCGCCGCTGATGTCACACATTCATGTGCACGCGCTCCATTAACTCAGGATCAAGCCTGAGTTGACAGAGAAAGTTGATGATCAGCTTCATGGTACGAACAAAGCCAGATTGGAGTGGTATGGTTTTGTCAACTCAAAACTTATCCTATAACTCTGAATTTGTTCATCTACCATCATGGTACAGGCCCCAGGTGTGTTGGAGCGGAGTTGGACCTAAAGGTAGCTTTCCAGGAGCAGGGTTGAATACCACTGCATAAAGCCCTAAACACACTGCACAATTTTCAGCTGTCCCAGACAAAAGATTGGCATCGTGAAACAATTGTGGCGATTTCTGTGATTGTGGCTCCTAATCGGTGCTCTTCTGTCATACAGTGAGAAAGGTTCAAAGACAACCGTTGTTACAGTCTTGCGACCAAAGAGCCTACGATACAGCAAGATCATCGCAGTGTGGTTTGCTTCTACGATCCACGTTTAACCGACCAACCAATAAAAATGTCACATGAAATCAATGTGACATCGTGCTAAAACATAAAATCACTTCCTTTTTCTTTTCATCACATCATGCACTTTTTTTTTTACCACTAGCGCATGCTGATGATGTTTTATTCTTCTTTAGGAACGTGTGTTGTAGCATATGAGTCAATAGGTGTCATCATCGCACAGTCTACACACATGTTGTAGCCAAGTTTATTAGGTCTATCTTGCACAGAGTGACATGCAGTGATCTCATAGGATTGCTAAAATCGTGCAGTGTGTTTCGGACTTTGGGCTCTAATCCTGGAGACTAGGAAATTTGCTCTATCCAGTTGCACATGCAATGTTATACTTACCAACAGCTGTTTCTGAACTCGTTCATTCTTCTCGGCCTCAGTGATTCGCTGTTCTTCGTAGCGGTGGTCATTGATACCGCCTGTCTGCAGGTCTGCACTGTAGGTACTGTTGCTCTCCACATCTTCATTTTCATTCTCATCAGGTTCATATGCAGGTGGTGGTGGAGGGAGAGGTGGCGCAGTCATCACCATATGAAGCTCTTCACGGGTCTTCACCAGGTCATCTTGGGCCTCTTGTGCCTGGAAGAACACAATCCAACATCAGAAATATCAGACTGCCAATCCAATTCTTGAAGAATTTAAGAGTGCACTACCGCTATGGACATACAGACAGCTTTTGGACAAATTGCAGGAACGCAAACTCATCAGGGGTGAAAAAGGTGAAGGCCGGGACACATAACCTGGCTTCAAAGAACTAGTGGCGATGAAAGCCGACATCGGCAGCGTCGGACCAAAAAGCTGCGCTTGAACACACCGCAGACTACAGCCGACGGCAAACTAACATGTGCGCTCTGCGCATGCGTGAGAGGAATTAAGTGTCTATATCAGCAGCTATCAATAGTATATATTTTTCATTCAAAAAGAGAAACCAAAACAAAGACATGCAAGATAAACGCAGATATACGAAACGTAAACAAATCAGCGCTAGTTTACCATTTTGAATATCAGTAACGTTGATAACTTTAATCATTTTAAGCAGCTCATGTTGTTATGAAAACATTTGCGTATTAGAATGATTGGGAAAGATCACGTAACATTTAAACAGCTTTCTGTCTGTACCGCCTTCATTTAAGTGCTTGATTTTCATCACTTTCGCTTTAATTCTCAGGCACTGATTGGATTTTCAGTTTAATGAGTGAGTTCTCACTCTCACCGATGGTCCCGAATGCCCGACGAGTGGAATACACCAAACAAACTAGCCTGACCATCGGATTGGTGTAAGGGTTTATGTCTTAACGGTCTTACTCTGTGCTGCCATGTCATGGCTTCCTCTTCCTTGCGTTTTTTGGCTTCCTCCAGGAGTGCAATACGAGCAGTATGTTCTGCCAGCTCAGAAGCCTGAAAGAGATGAATGGGGAGGATTGTTAATGGGGGAAAAATTATAAAGGCAAAGTATTTTTTCAGAGAAAGTGTTGGGTTCTCACCAGCTGTTCTTGACCCTTCAGCTGATTCTGGGCTTGACGGGCCAGTTCCTCCTTTGCAAGCAGTGCTGCCTGCCTCTCTGTCTCCAATCTGGCTGCCTCCTCCTCTGCCAGCCTCCGTTCACTCTCCAGCTGCTTGGCCCTCTGCGTTTGTTCCTGCAGGTCTGAAAACACACATCCAGATTTAATTTAAAGTGCAACCATCATTACATCTTATGTATGGGTTTGGGTCTCACTGTGGATGGTGATGCTCTAATGGTTATAGATGAATGAATGAATGCAGAGGTATGGAAATTTGTAACAGAATTAACATTTACTCGCGGTACTGTAATTGAGTAGCTTTTTTGTGTACTTGTATGTTTTTGAAGTATGTGTTTTTTATCTGTAATTTCAACTTTTACTTAAGTATGATTTTGTGTGAAGTATTGTACTTCGCTACACTTTTAAAAAACATTATATTAAGCTGAGTAAAAATGTAAAAATTGCATCTTATGGAAAAACTGCAGTAAATACCCATGGGAAGAACACAGATAAAGTGCAATCACGTTTAAAGATGCAGTGAAAACTGCTAGACAGGCGTTATGGTCAGACCCAGCTGAAACCAACCCTGTCGTTACTCTGCTGCAAGTTGAACTCGAAGGAAATGAAGTGACCTCTGGCCATGTTTATGCTCATTATGCAGTTAAGCTGTGTTCAGAAATTCTCATCACCAGATTGGGTGGTACTTAACTCAGAAACAACCCTTCGCAAGCATTAGAGGTATCGTAAGGTAAATACTATGCATCGTTGCATTTGGTGGTTAAAATGAAGCTTTAACAGTTTAACTAAAGGTTTTGCACAAATGAGCCAAAAAGACCAAAGTGGTGCAGGGTGTGCAACTCATTGTCTGCGATAATATAGTAATTGTTGTTTGAACGATGTGACATTGATCAGTATTTTGCCAAAAACACAAACAAATCACTCTAAACAGTGTGCCGTGAAATCTAGTAGATTAGACTATCCGCGTGCATTTGGAGTGCTTTCTTTCACTGCGTGATTCAGTCTGTTAAATGCGTTTAGAATGATCACAAAATTGAAGATATAGAAGCAGATTTACAATTTAATATAGTAAGTCAACATCACATGAAGAATGCAGTTTTTCTCAAAAAAATCACCATGATTGCATAGGCCTGTAGTTTTTATTTTTACAACAGTTCAAAAAACAAGAAGTTAATTAAGAGACTTGCGTTTTAGACACCATATTGCCTGTTTTTGCTCTATTTCGACAACAAAAATAATTCCAAACACAGCCACCATACACAGTTTTGCGTCTCTGAGCAATGACGGTGTTTTGTTCTTGAATTAATTAACCGTTTAAATGATTCTGTTCAATCGCAACGACTCACTTATCAGTGACTTGCTGACACCTACTGGTGGTTCTAATTTAACATTTAAAATATATTTTGATTTTTTTTTTTTTTTTTTTAAATGACTATTTAACATTTGTGACCCTGGCATGGAGCACAAAACCAGTCTTAAGTTGCTGGGGTGGGATATATTGTAGCAATAGCCAACAATACATTGTATGGGTTAACATTATACATTTTTCTTTTATGCCAAAAATCATTAGCATATTAAGTAAAGATCATGTTCCATTAATATATTTTGTAAATTTCCTACTGTAAATATATCAAAACTAAGAGCTTAATTTGAACAACTTTAAAGGAGATTTTCTCAATATTTAGATTTTTTGCACCCTCAGATTCCAGATTTTCAAATATTGTCCTATCATAACAAACCATACATCAATGGAAATATGATTTATTCAGCTTTCAGATGATGTATAAATCGCAATTTAGGAAAATGGACCCTTATGGTTTTGTGGTTCAGGGTCACATGTTTATGTCTTATTTAAATCAAAACATTATTTCTGCATTTGTAACTGCTAGAGCAAATAAAGATGTCATTTTGTTGTGGGTAACAGCCCAAATGTCTTATTATCATGATTAACAGTTCCTTTAATTAAAAAGTTCTTGAGATTTGTATAGCCCTTTGCAGGTGTTCACTTTTTTCCTGAGGGCCACAGCTGTAAAACATTAATGTATTGGTAGCCCAAATTGACACACACCATGTAGTTTTCAAATAAGCCTAAATGATTAGTTTAGCTGGATTAATTACGAGGTTTGACACTGTGTAGGCTGGGCCTCCAGGTACTGAGTTCTTGACACCCCTTTGGTCCATTTCCCCATGATTGTTAAAATATTAATTGCTGTGCAATCTGAGTAAATGTTTTTTACTTTTACTTGAGTATATTTTCTGACTGGTACTTTTACTTAGTAAAATTTCAGTAATGTAACACTAAGTATGTAAATGTACATAAGATAATCTCTGAGATGAATGTGTTAGGGTGTTTACTGTTGCTACAGAAGCTTTGTTAAAACAGCACAGGACAGGAACAGAAACAAAATTCATAACAATATTAGAAGAATGTACAAAAACAATAAGCAAAAACACAATATATAATATAGACAGTGTGTACAGGTCTGCATTTGAAATGAAAACAATATAAATAAAAAAAAAATTTGTTGTGTGTTCCACGTCTTAATGTCAAGTGTTCAAAAATAAACGGTTGTTAAAAGGGTCAAGAAACCAATAATTCCCTTTTTTTGTGCACATATAAGAGATCATTGTACTAAGTTTGTGAACTGTAAGTTTCAGAACTCAACACTTTCTCGTTAGTTTAAAAACAGCTTATATTGAAGCCAGTCTGTCAAAAATCAGCATTATAAATATATATCTTGCTTGTCAAGAACAAAGATAAACCATATATTTTGTGCAATCATGCGTTTATTGTCTTCAAGTCTCATCAGTTAAAACTGATCCATCTCCGTTGTGCGTTTTATTCAGCGATAACTGGATACCTTCGTCCATATTAGGGATTACACGGAGCGTTGTACTTCTGCTATACATATGGCGAGTTCCTGCGCAAGTGCGACCTCTGGCTTCCAGTGTGAACTAAACTGTCATTACATTTACATAGCATGTGTACTCAGAAATTCTCATAACACCCTATTTTGGGTAAAAATAGGAAAGACAGTACTTTTCTCTAAAGAAACAGGATTCCCTGAATTATCGCCATTGATATCGTTATCGCAGTAAATATCAGAAATATTGGGATATATTTTTAAGCCCATATCGCCCATCCCTACTTTTTAGCCCTGCCCACCAATTCCCACATGTTGTGTAAATAACGAGAGAGTTGAATGCAGGTCTACGCAGAAACCAAACGATAAAGATGGCGCTGAAGGCAATGGGGGATTTTCAGAAAGACTGAAACTAAAAGACGCTGCTGTGCCGAATATATTGGATCTGACAGCAATGTCGCACCACAGAAGTGCAAGTAACTGGTTTTATTACATGATCACTATTGTTTTGTCTATTATTACATATCATTTGATATGTACTGAGTATTTATGCGGTTTTGACCTTAATCTCAGCAGCGTCCATCTGTGAAGGATGTCAAACATACACAACTGTTATCCAATCAGAGTAGTGGGTGTTTACTTCAGAGTCTACAATCCGCCACGCATATTCAAACAGAGCATTCTGATGAGGGGGTTAAAAACAAGACAGAAAATAGCCTATTACTTCTAAATTATGTTTTTTTTTTTTGGTGTAAAAATCTTGATAACATTATAAGGGGACCTCAGAAATCATTACAAAATAATAAAGGTAGTTCATGACCCTTTTAATCAAAAGTTTGCTGGTCCGATACAAGACAGTTGTGACCAAGTTATGTTTTAGCACTTTTGCTTTAGAAAATAAGTTTTAGTCCCTGAAGGCAAATTATTCTACTTTGAAGGGATAATTAACCCAAAAAAAAAAATCTGTCAGCATTTACTCGTGTCATTCCAAACACTGTATGATCTTTATTTCATGGAACACGAGATTTTTTGCAAATATTCATGGTGCCCCCCCCCCCATACAATGAAAGTGAACGAAAACTAAGGGCTGTCAATCTCCAGAAAGACCCACTGAAGCATGATTAAAGTACTTATGATTCATGCACTATATTCCAAAATATGTGATTCTGTACAAGCTTTCTGTGTAAAACAGTTGATATTCACTGAACTTTTGTTTGAAAGCAGTGGAAAAAAATCACTTTCATTTTATTTAAAAAGAGAAGCTTGTACTTGATGACATATAATCATAATGAAACAGTCATATAGGTCCCAAAAAGACATATGAATGAGCACACAATGACTGATGAAGCTGATGAAAAAGACACAAGTAATATCATATTATGATAGAGCTCATAAACGGACATTCAGAAAGCTTTGCTGGACTGTATATAGTCAGAGATGCCTGATGGTTTTAGCATGCATGGCCCCAAGATTCAGTAACATTATTTAATCCAGAATAACAACACAGATTACTGTTTTCACATATTGCTAATTTCTGAATGAAAAATTCCTTGTCATATTTATTTTGTGTTTGCCACAAAGCTTGAATTTCTGATATGTAGTATAAGACTACATTATTAGTAGGGATGCTCCGATCAGGATTTTTGCAGCCGATACCAAGTACCGATTTCTTGTCATGGTGATCGGCCGATACCGATGCCGATTCTGATGCTTCAAGCTTTATATAACATATGTAATAATAATGTTATATAAATAATCACAAAAATTATTCCTTATACAGTGAACATTTTAATATTCCTTTAAAATGGTGTTTATGCATAACATTATGTATATCAGGATACTTAATATAAGACAAAAATAAATGCAAACAAAATGTGTGTGATGCACCACAAGGCAGAGATCGAGTCGCATTTTTATAGCCTTAAGACTTGACCTGAAATGACTCCAGACTTTACTCGAGGAAAAGGACTTGTGAATATTTTAAAAGCAACTCGAGTCTTTTATCCTTAAATACTTCTATAAGTGCATCCGCACCCCTGCATCCATCCGGACTGCGAGCCGTCGCAGCAGCACCATTTTAAGTGAGCAGCGCATCAAAACAGCGGAGCAGATCACATAACAAGCGCTCAGGGTCGTTTATGGTAAATATCTTTCAGCGCTATATCCTCGTATTTTTATCTAAAGCTAAACGCGCTTTATTCAAGCCCTTTCAGCTCCGTGCGCTTTCTCTCTCTCTCTCTCTCTCTGGACGCGCGCCGGTGGCGCCAAATTCAAGAGCTGCCGCGGTTATTTTAACAAAAACAGAAACACACAAATTGCGATCGGTACATGAGATCGGCCAAATGTACGAGTACCGATCAAGTCATAAAATGTGATGATCGGCTGATACCGATCTCCGGCCGATCGATCGGAGCATCCCTAATTATTAGACATGCGGACAGCAGAAACCGAGTAACAGGTGCAGTATGACACCATCTTGTGTTTGTATTGCCAGTCAATGGTATTGTCAGCTGGAGCACAGTCATGATCAAAGTATAATGCCTCCGCTTCATTGAATGTCAAGCTAAAAGGTTACATAAACTCAAAAGACCAAAGTGACTGTATTTGGCTTGACGTCTCCAATTATGAGCCACATTTTCCATATGGACTTACAGCAAAACAACAGTCACAATGATTGTTAGATTTTAAATTAAATAGAGTTGTTTAATAAAACAAAATATTGAACTGTTAAAATTACATGTCTTTTCTGAAATAAAATCATATATGATAAAGCTTTACATTTTCCTCAATCAAAACAATTCAAATGTTGTATTGCTTTATTTGCTTATGTGAACGCAGTCAATAAATACAATAATCTTGCATTAGAAATATTCTAAATACAAAAAAAATCATAAAATGTATGATATTTTTCCAAATAAAAACAAACACTCTGGATCATGGCATCTTACCTTTTTCCGCTTTTTTGGTCTTCTCCTCAAACTGGTAGAGTCGCATCGTCAGCTCCTGTTTCTCTCTCTCCATCTGCTCTCTCTCTATCTCTATGGCCTCTCGTCTCTTCTTCTCACTCTCCAGCTGAGCTCTGTAGATAAGACAACCAAAGAGAAGTACAGTGACGTTTGCTCAGGACGCTGCTCTATACCCACACACAAAACTCAGCTCTCATACTGCCCTTCCCAAGGTGGTCATAGTTCCTTGACCAGATGCAAAAACAGCTTGTTCAGAAATCTTTATGGTTTCATGACGTCACATCCATGAGCAGATTGACATACGAACACTCATGTTTACATATCAATGTCTATACATTATTCAGCATCTTAGCCCACCCTGATTGGCAGCAACATGAACTTTGATCAGCCAATCACAACAGAGATCATTTATATATAAAAATGTTTAAATGCCAGCCATTTGGAAAGTAATTTGCAGCAACAAAAGTAACTGGGCCTTACTAAAGGCAAAACAAAACAACAAACAAAAACAAAAACCCTAACACAAAATAAAAAACATATTACAAAAATGTACTTATATAAATTCATACCAGGTTTTGCCAAGCCAAAGATTCTAGTTTACTAAATTAAATTAAACTTCATACCAGGCTTTGCCAAGCCAAAGATTCTAGTTTACTAAATTAAATTAAACTTCATACCAGGCTTTGCCAAGAAAAATATTCTAGTTTACTAAATTAAGTTAATCTTCATACCAGGCTTTGCCAAGCTAAATATTCTAGTTTACTAAACTGAACTAAACTTTATACCCGGCTTTGCCAGGCCAGAGATTCTAGTTTACTAAATTAAACTAAACTTCAATCCCGGCTTTGCCAAGCCAAAGATTCTAGTTTACTAAATTAAATTAAACTTCGTTCCAGGCTTTGCCAAGCCAAGGTTTCTGTGATTTAAGATGCTAAGTGTAAAATACGAGGTAGAATATGGTAAAAAAAAAAAAAAATAATTCATACCAGGCTTTGCCAAGCCAAAGTTTCAGTGAAATAAGATGCCAATACACTTTCTACACGAATATGGTCAAACAAACAACAATAGAACAGAACAAAAAAAAGTAACATAAATCAACTTTATAGCAGGCTTTGCCAAGGCCAAAATGTCTAGTTATGAAATAAGATGCTACACAAGTCCAGAATATGGTCTCTTTTATATACTGCTGCATCTGCTGACGAGACAGCATCACTCCTCACATCACCATGGAGATTCATCCTCACCTCTCCATCTGTTTGTGTTGTTTCTCCTCTCGAGCCTGTGCTTTCATCTGCTGCACCTCGATGGTGTCCGGCTTCCTGCGGCGCATGTAAAGCTCATGGTTCCCCATGCACAGCTGTAGGATACGTTTATTAGTGCGCAACCGTGGGGAGTAGAACACAAAATCCTGCAGGGTTAAGAAGGAAGAGACAAGATGTCAATGCAGGGGTTATAAATCATTCCATTTATGGATCGTTGATCAAATAGATAACTGTGTATTTATATAATAAAGTCCTGTGATAATGTAAACGTAAAAACCTACAGAATGCTGTTGTTCTGAGCAGCCGGCTCTGAAGCTCAGAGATAACGCTCTATGAAGGCCAGCTTGTCAGAGAAGACTGACTGCTGGTGTTTATCAGTCAAAACAGCCCTGCTGAAACTAATGACTCTACTGTGAATATGCAGATGTTAGCAGTGATTCAGTGTTTGTGTCAAAACAAAGCTGAAGTGAAGCCATTCCTAGAAAGCATCTCACCATCATTTCAAGTCTTTTTGAATGAGTCGTTTCTGCATCATTTATACACTCAGTATTTATAATAGTATTTATAATACTGCTATGCTAAAAAAAACCTTCATCTGATTTGTTGTTCTCATTCAAAAATGACCGGCCTTTAAAAAATGATAACCAAATATTGATTCAACCTTTGTCAACTTGTTTTCTTTTAGCCAGCACAGGTTTTTTCATAGGCCTCATTGATCTGAAATTATGCATGTTTTTGAGTAAAAAAAATAAATATATATAAATATAACTTTGGCCAAAAAAATAAAAAAAAAAATAAATAAAATAAGATGAGAATAATCTACGACCAATGAGTTCCAAAAAGAAATACACAACCATCTAACTGAAAGAAAATTTGTTTATTTAAAAAAAAAAAAAAGACAAACTCCAATATTCTGTAATAATATTGCATAGCGATTTAAAAGCATTTTTTTTGTAGGCTGCATATTTATGATCGGGAACACAACATGAGGATTAATATTTTAAATGAGCTTATATTTGTATATTTTCTTAGTTTTAATATTAAAAGTAAATTTTTATATAATATTTTAACATTTTATAGCTTTATACTTATTTTCATTTTAGTACTTCTATTTATTAATTTGTTTATTTATTAAGTCAGTTAAGCAACATATAAAGTTTATTCATTTAATATTTATATTCTATTTTAGCTTTATTTCAAGAAAAAAAAATATTGTTTCAATTAACAATAAGATTAATAATTTTATGTGCTCAAAGTTTATGTGCTCAATGTCCCAAATTTACCTACAAATGATGCAGCCAATGAAATGTTTTTATGATTATGTATCCAAAATGTAATCCTAGATGTTCAAGCATTAGTGTGACATAGAATGATTGTATATTAGAGTGGAATTAAACAAGTCGAGGCAGTTTTTCAGTTTCAGGTGGGACTGTGAGGAATGAAGGCGGCTCGTGTCACAATCATAGTTTCACTTACTTGAGCTTTTTTATCTATAGGCTTGATGACAAACTTCTTATCGTTGAAGGAAATGTTTCTTATTTCGCTCCAGGGGAATCCAATTTTCGGAGTGAGTCTGTAAAGACAATGATGAAATCATGAGAGGTGTTCTATATTTATACCGAACATACAGTCACGCAAAACAAACATTGTAGGGTGGATAAAACATGAAATCCCATTTTAAAAACGTGGACGACAACGATCAGATCTCTGATTGCGCAAAAATCCAAATGTTAGCACCGAGATGAGTTTGTAATGCAGTGAGAATGTTGTAGCACAGGAATGATGGTCCTACGCTGAGATACTCGAGGAATGTCAAGACAAGGACGGGCCTGTGATTAACGTGAGCGGGTGACATCATCGCAGTAAGGAGTGTGCCTTGTGATCTCTTTGTGGAGCTCATGACTGTGGCGTTACAACTACGCCTTCTAACGTGCATGTCACACCAGCTCTATGCGTAGCTAAGAGAACACAAAGCTACCGCTGCCCACCTCACATGACACACCACAAATGTTCTCTAAAACCAATGACATAAATGGTTCAAACAATTCATGATGGTAATAAAAATGGCATGTAACATCCTGCACTTGTAACTCATTCAATTGTTCTTTCTTGTTTTTTTTTATTAAATACTATTACAAAAAAGAAACAAATGTATAATGGTAACCATATTTTAACAGTAACACTTTACAATAAGGTCACACTAGATAGCATTAACTAACAATGAGCAGTACATTTGTTACAGTGTTTATTCATCTTTGGAAACATTCATTAATTGCTAATTAATTTCCATTAAAGAATGTCCGCAGCATACAACTTTTGATTTTATTAATGTATTAGTAAATGTTGAAACTGACTAACTAAGATTAATAAATGCCCTATAAGTATTTTTCATTGCTAGTTTAACTAATGCAATCTTATTGTAAAGTTATTTCATTTAAACAATTGTAGCAAATATTGTATAGTTTAATGTACGACCACTATTACTATTAATAATAGTAATTGAAAATCCTTTTCTATTGCGATTCCATGTTTTAATGTTTTATATTTGCAACCATGGTGTTTTGGTGGATTTATGGTACATTTACAGGGTATGGCAGTATAGCAAAATAAGATTTATTAAATCAAAAGGCTATGCGATATAGCATGATGGTTTTTAATCTGTGTTTGGTATTGCTGGTGTGGTCAAAGACAATCATGGTTGATAATAAAGATGTATTGTATTGCATTGTATAGAATACAACACGACTCTTGAAGGTTTAATTTTTCCTATCATATATTTGAGATAATTTATATTATTTTAAAGAGGCCATAGTTTTTGTCCTCGTAGTGCTATGATTGTATATTTGGTCTATAAAATATCTCTTGCCAGTCTTTGATTGGCTCTGATGGGAATAGAGCTCCAGAAAGATTGTTGTGTGACTTGGTCTAGGTGGAATAGAGTTGCTAAAACGTGCTTGCTTAGTTTTTACTCTTGTGGACAGAAGGCATACAGTATTTTGTATATATTATTCTACCGTTTAAATTAAATAAAATGCTAAATTGTATTAAACTACATTTTATATTAAACAATTATAGGTTTATTTTAAGGTGTCCTTGTTATACTGCAATTACACAAATAAGTACGGAGTAATAGTAATTAACAACATGTACTATAGGATTAGGACTGGTTTATGGTTAGTTGCTTGTAAATATGCATCATTTACCGTTTACTTATATTTACTTATTACTATAGAAAGTACATGTAAAATGTGTGACAAGAACACTGCAAAATAAAGTATTACCCAATTATCTACTACTAATAAAAATATATATTTTTTTAAAGATAGGTATTCTAATAGAAGCTTGTTTGTTCCTCCAAGTATGTATGTACTGCTCTAACATTGGTTTGATGGGGATAATGGAAAAATAAACACCTTGTACTATATTTTGGCATTGACTAACATTTTCCATAATTTCTCATAGCGTTCAGTGTTAAACTATGACTACATGCTTTTGGAGACTGGCATGTTGTCAGTTAAGACTGTTCATCTGAAACAAATGTGAAGGATATCGGCCACTCAGCAGATACCTTGAAGCTGAAAGAGCACAGCTAATGCAACAACACAAACAAAGATCCAATGAATGTGAACTATTTCATGGGTTGTTGTGCAACATGGTTTTCTTATCTTTACATGTGTGTACTAGCAAAGCCTTCTCTCAGTCACATACACAATCCTTGCCCAACGTTTTCAAGGACTGCATAGCTTGAAAAACCAGTCTTTGTTGCCATGGATAAAATAGAGGGCATTGTGGGGAAAAAGCCATTAGTTGCCTCTGCGCGCGCACACACACGCACACACATTTCTGGAAAGACAAGCACCGTTCTTTGAACAATGTCCTCAAGCCAAACTAAATCACATGTCATTTGGATAATTAAAAAAAAAATCCCCAAACAGACTCCATTATATCTTTAATTAAAACAATTAAGAAATTAAATTAAAAGAAGATGATGGATGTGCAGGCCAAAGGTATTACCAATTAGCTTGGCATACCACAAAATGACCATGGTATTATGGTAATAATCATGCTGTACATAGTAGTATTACCACAATCATACAGTACATTTTAGTATTAACATCTTACACAATTGTTTTACCATAGTACTGCCACAATGTAAAGGGGGAGAATTTAAATTCTATTTAAAAGAAGAGAAAAACATGTTGGAGTTGAAATATCCCTTGAGATGAGAATAATGTCAAATGAATGCAGGGAAAGGCTGAACTCACTTGTCGTCTTTCTCATAGATATTTAGGCCCAGGGCATCCACACCCAGCCTCAGCTCGGTTCCCTTCTTGTTCTTGATGTCAAAATAGTTCACCCCATACATTTCCAGATCCTGAGCAATCTTCAGGTACTCAAGCATTGCGTCTTCTCTAAGAACAGAGAATAAAACCGAATGATCACTTTCAGTTTCTAATAGGCTGGTGGATGATGTGACCAAAATCTTTTAGCATAGTATATGTTATTTTATGGTAATAATAGTATATAACAATGTAGTAATATACACATTATATAATATATTACATAATCATACAGTATAGCTTAGAATGACAATCCTGTAAACTAAAACTAAAGCTATTAATAAAAAATAAAATATAATAATAATAAATAAAAGATTATTAACCTAATAAGAAATGTTGTCCGTAAAACTAACTAAAAATAACTTAGTTGAAGCACTTAAATTACTAAAAGTAAAATTAAAGTAAAATAAATAAATGAATAAAACAAACTAAAATAAAAATACAAATTGAAAAAAGTAGTGGTTAAATGATTAAATCGGATACAAAATAAACGTTTGTTTACATAATATATGTATGTGCACTGTGTATATATTTATTATGTATACATAAATACACACATACAATATATATAGAAAATATGTTACATGTATATACATTCATATTCTTATACTTTTTATTATAAATAAATATAATATATAAACAACATATTTTAAAATATAACACATGCATGTGTTTATATATAAATATATAAACACACATAATGTTAAATGGACGACTCTTTATTTTTAAAAAATTAATATGTAATAAAAACTAAAATATGTAAAAATTTGAAAATGTACCCCCCCAAAATATATGAAATGAAAAAAGAAATCAAATAAATTAATTAAAACCACACACATGCATTCAGTTATAATTCTATGTGTGGAAGTGTAGTAGTCTACCACAACCACAACCATACAGTCCAAACCATGGGACTTGCCAAATACGTTTATAATTGCATAGTGTACTGTATATGTCAAACCACCAGGGCCTATAGACTGATATATCAAGCAAGTCTATTATTAGGCAATCAATCAATAAATGTGCTTGGCTGACCAATTGACAGAAGTGTTAGTTTCTTATTTCTACAATCAACTGACATTTTAAAATCTACATTTTGCATTGAGGCCCATTCACACCAAGAACGATAACTATAAAGATACTACAACAATAACAATAACTTTTGAGAGAATGTCAACCTACTTGAGCATTCCACGATGCTCCTCATGCCACACCTGAATCCTCTCCTCCCACTGGTCCCGTGATAACTTGTGCTGGTCTAGAACCCTGCAATCAAACAACAGGAGGGACACAGACTCATTTCCAAAGTTTCTAAACCTTTAACTGTTATCCAAAACCAAATTCAGATGAGCAAAGATGGCAGAATTTAAATCCTATACTTCCAGGAGCACATGCCCCAGTTAAGCCAGTCCTGTGTCTCTCACCGTTGGGGCAGGAGGCGATCTGAGGTCAGGTATCCAGGCCTGTGCACTTCCTTGCTGAAATCACCAAATTTGGCCTGCACTGAATAGGAGGCCAGAAGCACCGCAGTCTCTGGAGGACAGTAGATATCGTCACTCAGAATGACCTCTTTCACTTGCATGAAGAACAGCTTTTGAGTAATATCCTGGATCAACTCATCCGCCACATCTTCTGGGAAGAACTTGGCACGGAACTTAAACTGGAGAGGGTTCTCCTTCTTCACATCCTGAGAGGAGACCTGCAAATAAAAAAGTACATTTGACTAACTATAATTCAATTTTGGGTTTTCTGTGTAGATTTATTACCAAGTGGATGTAAATATGTCCTCTTCATTTTGTAAACGATATCAATTAGTAATTCAAATTAGTCCTCATGATAATAAAGTTCATAATTCTAAATAGTCCATTCCTGATATTCATTTTACAATTTATATCAAGGTAAATATTAAAAAGGACCAAGTAGTGATGCTGTGTTGCTCATGCTTGCATTTTGAAAGCTTAGTCCTTATTCTAATAATTGATAAAACAACCAAACTACAAAAATCAGACTAACACAATTGGGAAAAAAATGTAATTCCATTTCACACAAAGTAATTCATTTCCATGTATGAGGAAATCCGCTTTCCTCTGAAGTATATGTCATCTCAGCTGTACAAAGACAACAACGAGGAAACACATAATTGAAATGTTCAACCTACTGATTGAGTCACAGTCCAACAGGTGAAAAGCATGCTATGCTTCAGAATCTAAATGTCATCAAAAATGTTAAATACTTACTCAAATGTATTTATCAAGACAGAGTACTTCCTTAAAGTAGTGGACTGTACTAAAGTCTATTACAACACACATTCTGTAGAGAAAATCAGAATATCATTGTGCTAAATGTGCAATTACCTTTTTATCAAGTTTCAGCCATGTAAGGTACCCTTTGCTGTCCATATACTGTAGTCCGAAGTACCATATTTCACGCAACCCAATGGTCTTCACCACCTGTCAGGGAAAAAAAAGACACCTTTTAGTACACAATAAATTGATGAATGAATTATTAAGCTGTTGCTGACTGCTTTGCGACTGTTGTATACTTAGTGCTTTGAAATCAGTCAGAGCACAGGGTAACATTTCCATGAAAATAGAATAAAGGCCATATTTAAAGCATATACTGAATATATAGATATACATTTTGGCCTTCTTCCCATCACAAAGTACTGTAAGTCACTAGCTCATTCACACTCATTTGTTTTTTGCAGGAGTGGAGAGAGATGAGCACCAGGGGCCCTGAAGGGAAAACTTTAGATTTCAATGGGAACACATGCACGTACAAAATTTCCCAGAGGCTTTGTGCAAGATGGTATTTATTACCGTTTTGGCATGTTGCAGCCCTCATGCAGTGGCCGTTACCTGCTGGTTCAACAGGAGTTTAGATCAACACCCCGAGAGCATGCAAAATGATTGAATTTTCAACATTTGTACCACTGTTCAAATGTTTTGGATCAGTCATTTTTATTTTTTTTGTAAAGCTAAAAGTTAGCTAGCATACTGAGCTATGGTGGTCCAGTCCTTTTTACGTGATGCTATAAAAAAACAAATTTATAAAATAAAACATGCACTGATCTAGTAAGTGTCACACATTGAGCATGCATAACCACCTAAATAAATAAATACACATGACATGCGTCATCTGTAACTTTGCGAAACACAAAAACAGCACAGCAGGAAATGTTACGTGCAAATTTACTAATAGGTTTCATTTTCTCAGATGCCCAGTTTTTTTTTTTTTTTTTTCACCAACGCAAATAGTTTTACAGAGTTTGATTGTGATTGGCAGCAAAGAATTACCCCCAAAGAATGTGTACGTATGTGTGTCAATGACATGACAGACAATTAGTTTCCAAGTGTGATTCAGTTTATAGAGCAGACAACCAAACTTACTTTTTAAATTATAGACCTAGTTGCTCTGAACGTTTACGTGAGCCCTTTCAGTTATAAAATGAGCTTGTCACACTAGTAACCAAACAAACTGTATTTAGCACTCCAAACAGTACTGACAACAGTATTTTTCTTCTGTGTGAATGAATGCAGCTGAAGAACACTTCAGTAGAGGGGGAAATTATGGTAGAAAATCTAAACAGAAACCATCTCATGACATATGTTTTACAGATCTGCATTTGAAAAAAAACGACATTTCAAAAATATTTTTCTTCAACCAATCAGATCTTCTATTGAACTTCAATTGCCTTTTATAACCATTCACAGTCATACCATACCCCAGGAAGAAAAAAATAAATAAATCCAAAACAGTTGGTGACAAGGACGTAACAAATGCTGTAAACCAGCTCAACAGGTTCTAAGCATCTGCTCACTGACAAAGCTATTCAAGAAAGGGAATTTAACCCAAGTAGAGTAATACCTAGAATTCATTTAAACTTTTTTTTTTCATTAAAAAACAGCAATGACCAGCTTTAAAAATAGGTGCGCTTCATTCAACCCAATAAGAAATACAAGAGTCAACCAGACCCGGGTCACGACACCAATTTCCAAGACTGAAGTTAGGTAACATAAGCTTTATTTAAATTAAACACCCTGCTAAGATTTATTTAATAAAAACATTATATAATTATCCATAATGCTCTGGACTTTAAGAAATCTTTTTTTTTTTTGGTATGCAACTCAGTCTGCCAGCATGGACAATTGGACTGCCAGAGGCTTCAGTGCAAACCTCTCATCTATGCTGTGTGCCATCCACAGTTCATGACTGGCTCATAGCACCGACTCTGAAGTGGAGACTGCTTCAGCCGTGGGTTCTGTTATGAATGGGAAAACTAGAGTGAGATCATAGAGGGACGGCACTTATTCACTGTTTCCATAGTCGTGGCAGTCAATGAGCACATCAGTGTAATGGTCAGTGAGTCATACGTCAAGGGATATGCTCTTTTAAAGAAGAAAAACACTTCCTGTGAGGTTTTTGTGGTGTTCTGGGCCTTCTATTTGCAGGGGATTATCCCATGTCATCAAGCCGGTAATTAAATTAGGTCATAGGCAACGGTGCTACTGATGGATGCCCAGTAAAGTCTGAGTCTGTTCTGTGACATCCTTCACAGTGTTACCATTTAAAAAAAATTTAATAATATATGCAATTATGATTAAAAATAATAATAATAGTTGCACTTTTATTAAAAAAATTAACAATTTAATTGTTTGAAACATTTTATTTTCAAATAATCCAATATAAATTTAGATTTAAAAAAAATCCTCCTGCTCTTTTTTGTGCTTAACGTACGCTTTGCACTCTTGCTTTTGCTTGAGCAACAAGTATTTGACTAAGAAAACAAATGTAAATTTCTCTTTTGCATTCTTGATTTACCTTTTAACATTTCTCTGAATAACCGCTTACAATCTTTTTCGTCTCTGCTTCAGCTGAGGGACATGGATTTGTTTAAGATCAAGGAATTGGCGGAAGAGAATGAGCAGCTGTCATTGAGGGATTCAAATAATTGACTGCAGATGTCAGGTATACACTGTCTTTTACACAAATCAGCCAAATCAGTTGTCTCTTTTTCATGGAACCCATTCCCTGGAACCAATTAGGTAAAGTTAATTTCCTGTGAAGTTGCTTTGCAACAATTGTATCGTAAAAAGCACTATACAAATAATCTTGAATTGAATAATAGAATAGTAGATGTGAATAGAATTTGCAAGCAAGTCTGCATTTTTGTGCATGCATCTCATTGCACATCATAATGGGGGTGCATGTCTCATCAACTGTGCTCTTTTGAAAAAAAAAAACATCCTGTCATTGATTCTCTGTAAGTTAAGGTTTATGTTCATATTTTAAGTTAGTTTTGTATTTCTTACTTGTAATAATAAATACAATTTAAGGGAAATGGCAGAAAACAGCAGAGTTTATGCGGAGAAAAGCATGTTTATTTGCAGACCTGGTCAAATAGCTGCTTGCCAGTTGTGCTGGGCTGAACGGCAAACTCCAGCTCCGCGTCCACCGTAGTGACGCGAACATTTACCTAAAAAGAGAGAGAAAAATTACATTAGCAACCACTGTTTACATTTATGTTGTCAAATACAAAAACAGTTGAGAAGAAAATGGTCATCTATTAAAAGATGGTCACAACTTTAGATTTTACAGTTTTCCTTTTATAGAAGCAATTTCAGAGGCAAAGGTAATAAAAAACAATTCTGCAATGATGAGACAAATCACAAGCATGCTGGCAAAAAAAAAACACACACTGAAGACAGTAACGATCTATGTTGATAACTTTAGTTTGATTGTGTAGCAAGCTGATGACACCGACTATCGTTCTTGAAGCAGACATGGCTTGAAAGAAACCGGGAAAACAGCAGGAGTGGCTTCACAGAACAATGTGCCTCAGCTACTATTTATAAAGGGGAAATGCCAATCTATTCTACTGTTAATGTTTGACAGGACTAAGTCAACAAAAAAAAGCTGAAACTGCTCTACAGTCAAATTTGTACCATTTTATGGGACAACAACGAGTCATTTTAAAGCACTTTCTCAAGAAATATGAAACGGAGGCGTTTTCTCTCAATGCACAGACAACAAAATCAAGAAACAAGGAATCATTTGTGAGAGCCAACTGAAAAAAAGAAAAGACCACATTAATTTTAGTTCTCATCCAGGAAAAGACGACAGCAGTCTAAGGAGTTTTCAATAGACAAGAATTACCATTGTTGAGATCATAAAAGTACAATCATAAAACAAACATCTGATTCAATGATCCATATTCATGTGATTACCATGTGAACAGTTAGAAATTATGGCGGCTGAACAAAAATAAGTGAAGAGACTACCGGTGGAGAATCACAGACACACCATATGAGTGTGTTGTCTGGTAAGAAAGAATAACCATTTCTAATTATGTAACTGCTTTAAAACAATTGCTCCACTATATGAAATTTCATAACTATGTAAACAGAAACTCACACAAGTGTTCAGATCAAAGCAGTGCAAACAACACAGATTCCACCCTTTCCAGCAATACAAAAAACAAATAGTTCATAACAAAACGACAATTCTGTCATCATTTACTCACTTTGTTTCACACTGTATGACTTTCTGTTTTCCATGAAACACAAAATGATAATTTTAAAGAATGTAGGCTACTAGTCATTTTTTTCCAAATATAAAAGTCATACAGACTGCTTTTATGATAATTCAGTGGAGATTGTCATTTTTTAAGTTTGTGAACTTTATGTATTAATATTTTTAAAATAAAAAAATACATACATTTCATTCATTAATAAAACATAATTCAAAAGTAATTAAAAAGAGTAATTGATCTTATAAAAATAATGTACACAATATAGACGCAATATGTTTTTTTTTTAACTTCAGTTAGTTGCCTTTGTACATGAAATATGAAATGTGGGCTGGTCATTTTATTAATAATGTTTAGTCTTTAAAAAGTACTAAAAAACAAACTAAATGAAAAAACGAATAAATATATAAATAAATAAACATAATAACAAAAAAAAGATTAAAAAAAAATATTTCTAAAGTTAACCAAAATTAAAATGAAAACAAAATATATATAAAATATAAAAATACAATTTAATTCAAAACATTAATCAAAACTATAGAACTTCAAATTATACTAAAATATCACTGGTTCTTATATTATACTATATAATGATAACTGTTTGGTTGAAATGATTGTTTCTGTGTGTAAAAAAAAAAATAATATATTATAATAGCACATCCCTGACATCATAGTGTGTTCACTTTCTCAAAACGTCCAGACACTCAATACACCTCAGTGGAAAAACAAACTCAACCATCACCAGAACAGCTAAATCCACTGCTCTGGTACTTCTGAACATATGCTATGGAAGTGCTACTTCTGTTCTAACTTTGATTAATGGCTTTTTTGGTATCATTTTCAACTGGCTTTAGATTAACACATGTGCTAAATGAATACATGTATAATATACATCGATATAGATTTATCAAATATCACTTTTTTGCTCATATTCAACATAAAACTTTATATAGAATGACTGAGCAGTTCTCAATCAATCAACACCTCAAGCATTATTATATGGAAATAACTTCCTGTACCAAGCTTCAAGACGACTGCTGGGACATTTCCTGAAAACAGCGCTGTGATTGTAAACACACAACGACACAGAAATGCATAAATAAACATATATACACTTACAAATAATCAACACTAAAAAATAACTTGATATAGACCCTCCACTGACAATAAAAAAAGAATCATAGGCCTGCTGTGTACATCTGAAATCTAGTGGTGAAGAGTCAGCTTAAAGACTGGCATCCTACTCGCCAAAGAGGGGGGAGACGGAGGGGTATCCATTTACCCAGCAAAACAAAGGGTCTCTTTCAGAAACATCCTCTCAGTGGTCCACCTCCTGCATCAGGCTGCATTTTAATAGTCTCGCCATTTCTCTGCATTGCTCTCAAAAAGGTTTTAGCTGACCGTCAAACTTTTTTGGCTGCAAAATACTGCTTGGCGAAATCGAGTAGAGTCACCAAGCTGAGGTTCCGATTAGCATCATCGGGCAACAGACGTCATCAAACCAAATAATCTATGTTACAAAGCGGTTAAAATTCTGACTGACTACTAAAAACTGTTTGCTTATGAAAAATATAACATCACAGACACATGCATTTACTGTTGATCTGTAGACAACATACCCAGTCAGCTACTGACCAAATCTAAATTGGAGATTTTTACAGCACTTTAAAGGAAGATTCTTTGCTAAATCTACTAACCATTCCTTTATTTTAAATGTCTCCTGAATTATATAGTAGCTGGGCCAAGAAACCATTATTCTAATTATTCAAAACCTATATTTACCATCTGCAAATGTTGCAACTCCAGTAAATTGGGGGAAAATCAAACATGCCTCTGGCGATATTTCTCTAAAATTATATTTAGCTGATTCTTGCACATTTCACAAAACTTTCCAAGTGAAATGTCCAGCGAGTGGCAATATGGTGTCTTCGGTGTCTTGTCCGAAAACTGAATCTGGCAATGTTTAACTTTGGTTGTGTATCGCAGCAGTTTGGAAATTAAATGTCTAGTGACATTTGCGCTAAATTGTTTAAAATTGCTTTTTTATCAGGACTCGCACCCAAGCACACTGCAAGTGCAACGCTGTACCGGGTGAGGTAACAAGCAAGTTTACTACATAATAAAGCCATACATATGGAGCTGGTTGTATGGTGCAAATGCCAAAATGTTTTAGTTTACAAATCATGGCGAAAGTGTTCTGAGGTCATATTATAGGCAAGGAGCTGTGAATTTTTTTTTTTATTAATCAATAATCTACCCCGTAATCATAATTTGTGTGAAAAGGATTAAAAAGGTGTTGGTGTTTTATGCCACTAGTGTTCATTTCAGCTGGCACTGCAGTGAATTGTATGTAAATCGTATGCATTTTTTTGGGATTTTTGCAAAACACGTACAGAGGCACTAGAAGCCCATAATGAAATGGTACTATGATGACACTATAAAAGTAGGGGCAAACATTTAATGATACTTCTGTTAAGGGTTATACTTCTGTTCTGTTAATGTCTTGAGTTACATGAACTTCTCTTTGCTCCGAACTGCCTTTGCCTAAAGTTCCTATTTGGATGGCACTGTTAGTCTTTCATTGAGCTGGTTTGAGCTAAAGCCCGAGAGCACATGAGGATTGATTACAACACAATGAGTATTTGTGCTGCATCACCAAAGGGCGTAACAGGTATTGTCTAGTTATCAATTATTCAGCAGAACAAACGATAACAAATATTTGAGAGGAAACACCCTCGGCTGCTGAAAGTGCTGATTATAGACACACCTGAAACATGCCATGAAACAGGAAGGTGAAATATTAAGACAGAAAACAGAAACTCTTAAAAATCTTCATAGGGGAGTTCAGTGTAGAAACTGAAAAAATTAAAATAACTTACAAAATTATATAATTTATTCTGATAATTTTTACTTTATTGCTTGATTTAAAAGCATCTAAATGACTGAAAATCTTGAAAAAATGACTCTTTTGAACTCAAATCCACCACTTCCATCCAAACTGACCATGGCACCGAGAACAAGCCTGTGTATTCAGCATTTCAGCAGGCAGTGCTGAGGGCCAAGGATCAATGAGAAGCTCTGAGGAAAGCATCATGATGTCATTTCCTCCGTACTCTTCCTGACAACCGTTACCATCTTAAACAAACTGACAACATGCTGCACTAGCTGTTTTAAGTGTTTATAAGCAAACACAGATAACATTCAATTCTGTGTTTGTTTAAAACAAATACATGTTAACTACACAAGTCACATATACTACAATTCTGTTGAAGGTAAACAAGCCAAAAGCAGACGTAAACGAGATCCAAACCTTATAAACTCTGTCTTAAAACAAACATATGTGCCTCTAAGAAGTAACCTAATGAGAACTGACATAATTTCACAAACAAAACGTAATTTTCAAGTTTTAAGATAGAGCAAATAAGAACCAGACTTTCATTCTATTTCAAAATAAAATAGCTATAAAGTGAAGTCACGATACTTATCAGAGCATAATATTTCAAAACACAGAATATATACGTTGAAAACATGCTAAATGCTCATACTGAGCCTGGTAAACACCAACAATAATAAAATAAAACTCGGTAAATACTTACGGGTTTAGGCATTTTGAATCCTGTTGTAGATCTCTTCCGTCAAAATGTTGTGTAGTATTTCCACGAGCCTTCGTCTGAAGCAGAGAGAGGAGAAACGCGTTTGAGCAGCGATAAGTGAGAATAACTCAAGGACAGTCAGTCAGTCATTTAAAGATCGCTGAGAATAAAATCTGACGCACTCCATATGAATCACGGTTAAGAACTGGAACTCAGGATTGTGACAGCACCTCAATTTAAAGTCCCCACCCCATTCTACAAATATTTGCTCCAGTCTCTGTTACCCAAAGACCGAGCCTTGATAGGGAATTATGTCAAATATTCGGTTATTAAATATAGCGGTAACTGAATCATGCGAGATATTCAAGATATTCCCATAAAATATAAAACTAGCTAATAAAACGTATTGTGGGTATGTAGCCCATATGAAACAACGCCGAAAACACACTTTGGACATTTATGGTTAGTTTAAATGTTTGCATTAAAGTTTATGAGATCAATTCGTGTCAGACTAAATTATCTTTAGGTGGGTGACAACTTTAACACCCCCACTAACAATAAAAAAGAAAGAAAATACAAATTACTTTGTCGCATTTGCTACCCTCAGCTGTCTTTGTGTTTTATTTAAATTTTACATTAAATAGACCAGACAAAACAAATAAAAAAATGTATTGCATTACATTTGAAATATATGCTTACACAATTACTTTTCATTATACAAAACGGATAAAAAAAATACAGAAAAAGCGGTAAAATATTTAGGATATTTATATTTAATTTAATCGTGTAATAGGCTACGTTATCTTCACGTTATAAGGGCTATAAGAACCTGTCAGTATAGGGCCAAATTATTACAATCTTATGAACCTCAATATTCTACAATATCACACTAACAGTTCTGGTGTGTTTGAGTCGGACATGACAAAATTAATAGCAAAGAGTTCAGTAAGTGAGTCAGTTTGTATTCATACGTGTTTTGAAGCACTAAAAAGATCCGGTTCATGAGAGTCATTTATTCGGGAATCATTTCACGGCTCGCGCTGTATTTATTGATTCACTAAAAAAGAACCGGCTCGTATGAAGCACTCACTTAGACTAGGCTTCATTTTGTCAGGCTGTAGGTGTGTTCAGGATTTACTAACTGGCTAACACGAGTCATTCGCTCGGGATTCGAAATACAACGCCGCGTTTCGCGTTGTGAAACACTACAGTCAGAGTATTTAGGTTGATTCATTCACGTCTTGACAAGGAACCGAACGTAGATAACTTTCTAAAAATGAGCCGATTTCTATATTTGTATTAAATGGAACTGAAAACCGTTCTCAGCTCTCATACGTAGCTAGTCAATCACTATCTAAATATAAATTTGCATAGAGCTTTTTTGTCCACTTGGTAACGTTAATCATACCTATACAAATAAGAAGTTTCAAGAGATCTCCATGTTTGTAAAAAAGCCCCATCTGTATAATAAGATACAAGCTATCCCACCGCGATAATCAGAGCAACACCTGTTGGTAGAGATTTCTCTTTGAACTGGGCGGCGTCAGTACAAAGACAAACGCACGAATGATAGACGCACTAACTGTGTTGTGGCCTTTGACCCAGGCGATAATCGATCGGAGTCAAATCTTACCAGAGCCGGTGAGTCAATTCAGTCCAGTTTCGGCCGAAAATTCCCCTCCCTCCGAGGAAATGAGCGCAGAGTCCGGCGGTGGGAATATGGCTGACGGTGCGCTCACCTTTGTGCGCTCAGCTGAATGACAACGGCTCCAGTTCCTGTTCCAGACACGCTGCGGCGCGACGCCCATAATAACGCGCCCTGCTCCAGTGGCGTCAAGCCTTCCACATCATGCAAGCTGACACTGACTTGAAAAGTTGACTTGAAAAATGATCGCAAAGACAGAAACAATGTACAGGATTTAAGTAAAATAGGTGCCCGTTTAACGGACGTGCAAAATTCAGAAATATTATAAAGTGGTTAATAAAACAGCATGGCAGTTTTCAAGCACGATAGTGTGCTCGTAGTTGGTTATTTGGTCTCTTTTTTTTGTCAAACTGTCAATAAATATGATTTCCCTGCATAGCTTACTCTTTAGCGTCACTTTTGATTGGTTGTTATATTTTCTTTACTGCATCAAAGGCAGTTATTTCCATGCCAACTTTAATTCCAACTCTGTTAAAAAAATTAAATAATTATAAAAAATAAACAGGCCTAAAAATAAACAAATCGATTTATCTGTTGGTAAAGTGAAAGTCTGATAGAGGAACTGAGCAATCCAGTTGGATATATTCTCTCTCTCTCTCTCCGCTCTCTCTTCTTTCTCTCTCTCTCTCTCTTCTCTCTCTTCTCTCTCTCTCTCTCTCACTATGCTCTCTCCTCTCTCTCTCTCCTCCTCTCTCTCTCTCCTCTCTCTCACTCCACTCATCACTCACTCACTCACTCACACTCACTCACTCACTCACTCACTCACGCGCACGCGCACGCGCACTCGCACTCGCACACACACACACAACACACACACACACACACACACACTCACTCACTCACTCACGCGCTACGCATCCGCACGCACGCACTCGCCACTCGCAACACACACACCACACACACACACACACACACACACAGGCTGCAACAAACGATCATTTTGATAATGGATTAATATATATATGGCACACAAAACAGATGGCTGAAAGAAAAACGTCTCTCATTCACTTTGTAATTAGCTATGTGAAAAAGTACCTGAATGACACATCATTCTGCCAAACATCTCCTTTTGTAAATCATATAGATAAGAAACAAAATGAAGGTAAGCGATAAGACGTTTTATTTTTGGATCAACTATTTTATTCACTAAATAATCTCTCTTAAAATACCTTATGGGCTATGATAATCAGTCCTGAGCTAGATCAAGCTTTGATCTCTATAAACCAAACTATCACTATAATGGAATAAAAATGGACACCAGTGGAACGGGTCAGCAGCTTTAAGTTTCTAGGAGTCCACATCACTGAGGACTTCACATGGTCTGCTCACATAAATGCGGTGCTGAAGAAGGCACAACAACACCTCTTTTTCCTCAGGTGCCTGAGGAAATTTGGAATGAGTCCCCACATCCTCCACTCATTCTACACCTGCACTGTGGAGAGCATCCTGACCGGCTGCATCACCCCGCCTGGTATGGAAACCGCACAAGCAGCAATCGCAAAGCTCTGCAAAGGGTTGTGCGAACTGCATGCCAGACTGTAGGAGGTGAGCTTCCCTCCCTCCAGGACATCTACACAAGCTCCACTACTCCAGGACACCCAAGCCATGGACTGTTCTCTCTGCTGCCCTCAGGCAGATGGTTACGCAGTATCCGAACATGCACAAGCCGACTGAGGGACAGCTTTTTCCCTCAGACTATAAGGCTGCTGAACACTTGGAGCTGACACTCACACAGCACACCTCTCTGTCCATACCATTCACTTTTAACTCCACCACCACCCCAATTTTATTTTTTTTTTACCAACTGGACTTCAATGTAGCATGCACTGCATTTTAACACAATAATACTCTGCCAACATCTATATACCAACCATTACATCTACAACCACTCTGTGTACATTTGTATTATGTTTGTATATTTTGTATTTTATTGCTTTATATAGTGTACATACTGCACATAAAAGTATACTGTTATTTGTAAAGTGTCTAAACATGTATAATGTTATTTGTTAAACGTGTATTGTAAACGTGTATTTGTTATTTGTTAAACGTGTCAATTGTATTCTGCACTATCTGGAGCACGCTCCCAAGCTTTTCACTCACCACGGCACACGTGCTGTTGGTGATGTGACAATAAAAGTGATTTGAAATAATATTTTTTACCCACTAAAAAGAATATTTTATCCCTAGCTAGCTCCACACTGGAGAGCTGCTTTATAACAGAAAATCTAATTGTAATTCTAACTGAAATCGACACTGACCCTAGTTTTTCATGATTAATACTGTAAAGCTGCTTGATTTAAGGCTATCTATCGGTCTTTGTCAGTCACGTACGTTTATTATGCATGACGTCACCGAGGCGCCATTTTGAAGGTATCGTTGCATTGAGCAGTGAACTGAAAGGAGCCATACAATAAAAACAGATTAAATCGTCATGCTGGAGAAACAGAAGCAAACCAAATAGATACAGTACTGAGATAATCTCAACAATTTTTTAGGAATCATTATTTATATAATTTGTAATTTATAATTAACAATTAACACATACTACCTTAAGCAAAAAGTTGAGTGCGCGCCGGTGTTCTGACGATTTGTGCTACCCGCTCAGATTGTGCTACCTCCCATTAAAAAGATAGGTAGCACAAATTGATAGCGAAAAATGCTACGATTGTGCTACAGAGCATCTTATTCATGTGTTTGAGGCTTTTTTTATGTCAATACCTACCCCTACCCTAAACTTACCGTCCACAACATACCTTACCCTAAACTTAGACCCTTAAAAGGTTCAAGGTTCTTTTTATTACATATGTCCATACGGGGTATAATCAGTAGTGCAAATGTAGGTCAGAACAGGTCCGCTCAATGGAAAGTGCAAAAAAAATACTAACAATAAAATAGACAAAACAATAAATAAAATAACATAAGCTAATAAAACAATGAAACATAACACAAGAGAATATATATATAATATAGGTGAGAATGAAAAAGGGAACAAATAATAAAATAAAATGAGTAAGATGTGCAATGAGATAAAATGTGCAATACAGTATACTGTGGATTAATAATATTAATAAAAAAACACGGATGTGCAAGAGAATGTGCAAATAGGTTGAACCGGGTATGTACACATAGCAGCAGTGTGGATGATGGAGAATAAAATGTGTTTACAGTTTCAAAATTGAGTCCTGTGGATATAGATGTTATGACAGTTTAGGAGCCTGATGGCCTGAGGGAAGAAACTCCTCCTCAGTCTTTCAGTTTTTGCCATCATGCTCCTGAAGCGCTTGCCAGATGGCATGTAAACAGAAATGATGGTTACCAGGGTGATTCGAGTCCTTGATGATTTTTGCAGCTCTGCTTTTACAGCGTTTGAGGTAGATGTCCTGCATCGAGGGAGAGCTAGACCCTGAGATGCGCTCAGCTAAGCGCACGACTCTCTGTAGAGCCTTGCAGTCCTGGTTTGTGGCGTTGCTATACCACACTGAGATGCACTGAGTCAGTACACTTTCTATGGCCCCTGAATAGAAAGTTTTCAGGATTGCTGGTGAGACCCTGAATCTCAGCTGTCGCAATGGTACAGTCAATCATTGCTATACTGGCTTTCTTGACAATTGTGTGTGTGCCCGTCACAGTTGTCTAAAACCGGAGATGTTTGACACCGTAGGTACTTGAAGCTCCACCCTCTCCACAGGGGTCCCACTAAGGTGCAAGAGGAGTTAGGGCCGCTGCTGACATCTTCCTGAAGTCCACGATAACTCTTAAAATGTTTTTTCACGTTCAGTGAGAACTGTCCTTATGTCTGACATGATGTAAGCTCTCTACCTCATAAGGCAATACAACCTTCATCGGTGTCAATGAGGCAGAACCACAGTTCCTATCCGCAAATTTAGATGGAAGTGGAGCTGTGAGAGGACCAACCTCAGTCGTGGGTGTAGAGAGAGTAGAGCAGGGGACTCAGGACCAGCCCTGTGGGGCTCCTATGTGCAGAGGTGATGAGTTGGAGGTGAAAATATTCTGGCCGACTCAAGTAAAAGTATCATTACATTGTGGTCTGGCGTGAAAATTTTAATTAAGTACAAAGTGAAAAGTACCAGTCTAAAAATCTACTCAAGTAAAAGAAAAAGTAGCTTGGTGGGGACATTTTGAAATATACTCGAGTAAGTCAAAATAGCAGCCTACTTAGTTACATTTTTACCTGTCAGTGGGAGGGACGGAGTGCAACCTGATGAGATGGCCAAATGTGTCAAACTCAGTTCCCGGAGGGCCACAGCCCTATTTGGCACAGTATAGAATATAAGAGGGTCCCTAATTAAGGGATGGAGGAGCACATCTGATCCAGCTAATCTAATAATTTAGGCTTATTTGAAAACTACATGACTGTATGTGTGTTGCAACTGGACGATAGTCATTCAGGCAAGAGGGTTTAAACTGTTCTTAGGCACAGGGATTATGACAGCTTTTTTAAAGGAGGTGGGAACAACAGAGGTAGCGAGGGACTCATTAAATATGGATGTAAACAAACCAGCAAGCTGATCAGCACAGGACCTCAGAACGGGCCAAATCCCATCGGGTCCTGCTGCTTTCCTGACGTTTCACTCTCCTTAGTTCCCTCCGAACTTCATCCTCTGACAGAGTGAATACATGATCATCGCTGCTCTGTCTGCTGCTTCCTGACGTGCTGGTTGGCAGATTCGCGCCGCCATTGCATTCGAAGCGGCCTAAAGAAGGTGTTTAATTCATTGGCCAGCAGTGGGTCTGCTCTCACCTCTGCGGAGGAGTCATTTCCAGAGGAACAGATGGTCTTAAGTCCCTGCCACATGCGTCGAGAGTCGTTGAGCTGGAAATGTGACTCAATTTTATCACTGTACCGGCGTTTTGCGGCTCTAACTGCCCGACGGAGAGAGTAGCATGATGCCTTGTACTCACTCATGTTTCCTGACAACAGACTGGCGTTATATGCGGCAGTTCGATGGTTAACCGCTCACGGATTGATCTGTCCACCCACGGTTTCTGATTAGAAAAAGTCCTTATTGTTACCGTTTCAGTGGCCTGCTCGGTTATTGTTTACGAAGCTCAATGCTACCTCCGTGAATATCGCTGACGTCAGATGAACTCGCCCGAAACATGTCCCAGGACGTCATCGTTTTGTAGCGTGGCTTCAGAAATTGCGAGACCAGCGCGTATCACTTGTATCAACACAATTTCTTCACTCGGGGAGCCTGAACTATCCGTTGTTTGCATTCCGGTGTGAGGAAATGGCGACAGACTGCGTCATCTTATGCATTTCCATGTAGCCTATTTACACCGGCAGTGAGTGGGCTTTGTAGGCATTAAAGCTTGAGCGGAGTGTAACATGATCGATGCATTTCCTGCAGTTACAATATAGAAATGCTGATGAAAGTGTTTTGATACTTTCTTGATTGGCTTTGTTAGATCCCCAGCAATATACATGTTGAGCGTCAGGATTTGAAATTAAATTATATAAAAAAATGAAAAGATACTTTACATATCGTGAAGTGAACAGAAAAACCGCCAGCTAGTGTCACAGCTTGTGGTGAAATGTAGATAAGTAATAACGAGTTTGTGATTGAACCGAATGAAAATTCCGGGGCAAAGAATGGGCGGCAGATAATGGATGTGTAGTGTTCTGGCGGCATCTAGGCGGTTGAGCAGGAGCGCGTTTGCAACATTGCAATGGAGCCAATTTCTGGGGATCACACCATTTTTTGTTAATAAAGAAACAGTCCTCCACCACTCGGTTTTTCCCCTGGCCCTTTAGAGGCAGCTGTTCTGTCGATCAAAAACTGAGAAGTTATCAGATGGCGTCGTTACAGCGGTGTCCGACAGGGCGTGAGCATGAGGTTTCTTGGTCAAAAGGAAGTTAAGGCAGATTCTACATGTCCCGTTGGATTCAATATCCTGGCTCTAACGATGTCATTGCGATCGTCCATATTTTTATTCTCCAAGTTCATTGGACATTAGCGAGCCGAATACTCGGCAGAGGGGGGCTGTGAGCCCTTTTCTCAGTCTTCGCGACGAACAACATTCCAGTGACAATACGTTTCCCGCGGTGTTTCTTTCGTCCTGGATTATTGCAGTTTGTCCGTTTAGGCCTTTAACTTCGGTGCTCCGAAGTATCTCCAATGAAGCATGCTGGGTCCGTGGAACTGAGTCATGTGAGGGGACCCGCTGGTATAGGTTATAGCGCTGTCCAATCGCTCATTCTAAGGAATAAAAACATAACAGTTCTTCTGTCGTACATTAAGTAAGGTCTTTATACTCCTCTGAAAACGTTTATGTAGATTATATTGCATTTCTCTCTATAGATCATCTGTTACCAGGCAAAATTAAATCAGTATCAACAAAATGTATCTTTCCAATGCAGAGGAAAACAGAAGCTTCATCTGAAGTGGCACAATTTTTTGTTGTCGAGACCAAAAACAGGCAATGTAGCCTAATTTACACACTGTTTAAAGCAGGACATGAATGCATTTAGAAATGTACCTGCAGTTACAAATGCAGAAATAATGTTTTGATAATAAGATATAAAATGTTGAATTCGCGCACGCACACGCACTAGTCTAATCTACTAGACTTCATGACACTCTGTAGGAGTGTTTTGTTTGGTTTTTGGCAAAATACTGATTATGTCAAATCGCACATCGTTAAAACAACAATTACGATATCGCACACCCTGCACCACTGTATTTTTGTCTAATTTGTGCAGATCCTTTGCTAAACTGGTAAAGCTTCATTTTAACCACCAATGCAACGATGCAAGTATTTACGTTACCTCTACATGCTTGCGAAGGGTTGATGTCGATATATTATAAGCTGCTAGCTTGGTCTCAATAGGCAAACACAGCTTACACTGCATAATAGAGCATGAATATATGGCCAGGGGTTCACTTCATTTCCTTCAAGTTCAACTTCAGCAGAATACGACGGGGTTTGGTTTTCAGCTGGGTCTGCATCATAACGCCTGTCTTGTCCATTTGCATCTTTCTTGTGATTTTAGCGCCAGTTTGTCCTCTTGCCCATTATTTGCTACACATTTTTTTTTTAAAAAGTGTTTTAAAATGTAGTGAAGTACTACTCAATTACAGTAATAAAAATACACATTTTAAAAGCTTTAAAAAGAGTAAAAAAAAGCTACTCAATTACAGTAATGCGAGTAAATGCAATTCATTACTTTCCACCTCTGCCTGCGTGTAACTTTCTAGTAATCGTGAAGATATTGGTTAGCCTGTTCAGGTGTATTTTATTAGGGTCGGAGCTCAACTCTGCAGTAAAGTGGACATCAAGGGCCAGAGATAAGAACCCATGTAATAAAGGTTCCCAAGTTTGGCATACCTGTATAGTACTTTAAGATCACTGAAAAAGTATCAGAAATCCCAAGTTTACGCCACAGCAGTCAGTTTTCATATGCAGACACACAAGTTACATTCAGTAAGTGTCACAAAGTGGTGTCTTGCGATGCCGACCGTCTCCTCAGCCTTCAGTGTGTAGCTGAACATCTCTCCCGGCCTTCAGTGTGTAGCTGAACATCTCCTCCGGCCTTCAGTGTGTAGCTGAGCATCTCCTCCGGCCTTCAGTATGTAGCCGACCGTCTCCTCCGGCCTTCAGTGTGAAGTTGAGTCTCCTCCGGCCTTCAGTGTGAAGTTGAGTCTCCTCTGGCCTTCAGTGTGAAGCTGACAGTCTCCTCCGGCCTTTCACCTGAAAAATGATTCAAAAATGAAAGTCTCCTCCGGCCTTCAGTGTGAAGCTGAGAGTCTCCTCCAGCCTTCAGTGTGAAGCTGAGTCTCCTCCGGCCTTCAGTGTGAAGCTGAGAGTCTCCTCCGGTCTACAGTGTGAAGCTGACCGTCTCCTCCGGCCTTCAGTGTGAAGCTGAGAGTCTCCTCCGGCCTTCAGTGTGAAGCTGAGAGTCTCCTCCGGCCTTCAGTGTGAAGCTGAGAGTCTCCTCCGGCCTTCTGTGTGAAGCTGAGAGTCTCCTCCGCCCTTCAGTGTGAAGCTGAGAGTCTCTTCCGCCCTTCAGTGTGAAGCTGAGAGTCTCCTCCGGCCTTCAATGTGAAGCTGACCATCTCCTCCGGCCTTCAGTGTGAAGCAGAGAGTCTCCTCCGGCCTTCAGTGTGAAGCTGAGTCTCCTCCGCCCTTCAGTGTGAAGCTGAGAGTCTCCTCCGCCCTTCAGTGTGAAGCTGAGAGTCTCCTCCGCCCTTCAGTGTGAAGCTGAGAGTATCCTCCGGCCTTCAATGTGAAGCTGACCGTCTCCTCCGGCCTTCAGTGTGAAGCTGAGCATCTCCTCCGGCCTGGTAGTTCATCATCTCAGCAGGCTGCAATTTGTTTTGTTTTCTTAACTGCTCCCACTTAATGTTTAGTCACACCTAGCCAAACTATATGAAATGAAAATGTAAAACAATGTAGTCAGTACTTTTTAAAATTGTAAGAAATAAAAATAAGAAACATTAGAAATCTATTTTAGTTAAGTATTCTGTTTAAATTACACTTGAGCTAAGTACAACCCTCACAAAACAATATTTAATTTCAGTAGTGTTGGTGAAATAAATGAACTCTTTACACCTAACGTTATGCATAAAATGATTGCAAGACATTTCATGGTACATGACCCGTTTCTGCTCACCCGCTCCCTGGTTGTTTAATAGCATAAATAACATGCAATTATGGCTACTTCAGAAAATATTTTACTTACCTTTATGAAAATGGTGAGGGTAAATGAACATAAACGGAGATATGTTGACAAATATGATGATTTTGCGTATTACCACTGCAAACCCAAGCCATCCTCTTGTTGTTTTGTCTTTTTTCTCCAGTAAAACCTAAAATGTCGTTCTTCGTGGTGATGTTTTGGCCTTTTCTATCATGCAATTAACTTTTGCAGACTTTAACACAACAAGAACGTACCATTTTAAAGCAATTGAAAAAAGACAATTCTCTACAAACTCTAATAATGTGCTATTTAGGACAGCTGGGTAAGAAGGAAGAAAAAATAATCATTAGGCTACATGATTCTGCTCCTCAAGTGCTCTCTGCTGAGAATATGACACTCATGCCACCTCCGCACCTTTTGGGGATCATCTTGTGGGCAAGGCCGTTTTAACCATAGGGCTAGGCGGGGCTGAAGCCCCGGGGCCCCGAGCAAGGAGGAAAATAAGATACTTTGAAAAATGATCCAACAAGTTTCTGGTCCCCATTGTCTCCAATCATGGTGTATTTCTTTTCATATGGAAGTCATGGGGGCCCAGCAAGCGTCTAATTATCAGTATTGTTCCAAATATATTATTTTGTATTCAACAGCAGAAGGAAGGAATCTCATACAGGTTTAGAAAAACAACATCATTTTCATTTTTGGGTGAACCATTCCTCTAAAGCAGCCTAATATAGCTGCTGTTGCCATTTATGTCAATGTAAATCAAACATCAGAAAGAAAATCACTTATTGTCCTTGACTGAATCACTTTTGTAAAATAAATATGAATGAATGTATATTGAATATATACAGTGGATACCATTTCGTCTATTTGTACATTTCCTTTATACATCATAATATTATTCAGTGCTTTAAGTATTTCAAGTAGGTAGATTTCTTATTATCTTTGTTCTGTTGTAGCCTAATTTTTTACTTTTTACTTGTCTTCTTCAGTAAGCTTATAGGCTAGTATTATCTTTTGTGATATTGAAATTGGTAACAAAAATTATGAAATTTCAGTGCATCAAGAATTTTGATATGGGATTAAAATCCTATTTAAAGCTATAAAGTTAAAGCTATATATATATATATATATATATATATATATATATATATATATATATACAGAGCCGATCCTCCCTATACGCAGAATACGCAAGCTGCGTAGGGCCCCCGAAACACCAGGGGGCCCCCTTAATCCAAAATATGTTTTAATTTTGGGTTCGTTTTGGAGTTTGGCCAGAGGTTATGAAAACATGAATGTGTGTGCTCAACCTCAAGAATGATCATTTCAAGATGATTCAAGACGAAGTGAAACCCAGACAACTGCACTGCATCCATTCGTGCATCTCAACCACACACGCCGCCTCTTATATTATATCCGAATCTTATATTGTTCAGTCAGATGGAGCTTTTGCCCATACAAGGTCTCTGGGTAACTTACATCTATCGTTGTCGTGTTTATTTTGTAATGAAACCTCATATGTTTGAACGATCTACAATAGTAATTAGGTCATTCAAACACTTACGTCGGTCGAGATCTAAATAAGTAAGTACACTCACTGTGATGTGACTCAGAGGTCTTTCCTTAACAACGTATTTATATCAACACGCCTGTTTCTATTTGTGTTGCCAGAGCTGCGCCAACGGAAGCGAAACTCAGATGCACCTAGTGGGTGTGGTCAACGGTGGGCGATGACCAATCCAGAAGCAGGACTAAAATAGAGCTGTATAAAGGCGAGGTAATAAAAGCTGAAGCGGAACCGTCAGACAGTTCACGTCACGGTGTTTTATCACAGAACCAGGTGAGACAGACAGGCGGCAAAATGAAATAGTCATTCCACTGAAAAATGGTGTTCAGATAGTTATTCATTCGTAAAAAAATTACAGCATCTCTTTATAGTTAAACAGTACAGCATAATGGTCAAAGTTTGGAAGAGCTTCTGTGCTACAGCATATGAAGACATGTAATCAGAATGAATATATTCATAATACTCCTATAATGCCACTTCTACACATTTTAAATAGTCTAAATATTAACGAGAGTCGGTCACAAGTTTTCCATACAGTACAGCTGCATTACTGCAACAATGTGGCCAAGATTAAATAGGTTACAAATAGAGTTTGAGTGAAGGTCAGTATTTTCAGACTCCGCAGCGACAATTTCAGTGTTGTTCTTGAAGTGCAGTTCAAAACACAATGGGCACATTTTTCGAAATTGTATTCAAATAATATATGAATAATACATTCATGATAAGAATACATTTATTCAGATTTTTTTGAAGAATGTCTGAACTCCTTAATATTTCTCCAGATGTTCTTGTTTCCTGGTATGACCTGAAATTAAAAAAGGTTAACTCTTTACCTCAACTATTAATTAAACAGATTGAACAGCAAAATTGATATTGATTTTCTGACATTTAAATGGAAATCATTCAATACTGATAATGTGTTCCATAATATTTTATTTTACAAATTTAAGTGTTAAAGTTATTAAATGCTTGACCCTGTTTACCTCTAATGGGAAATAGCATGAAGGAGTTTATTCTTTCATCTGAAAGACCTGAAGTATTTGGTTAGTGACGTCTTGAATGAGCACTAGACAACAAGTTGATAGATTAATCCCATGTATTAGACAGCAGAAAATATTTTACAAATATATATTTTTTTATCTGATAAAACAATTGGAATGATTCTCTGAAAATGGTTAACTCACTGTCAAGCACTGTTCTTGCTACATATCTCTGTTCTAAAGTACTGGTGACTTCTTCCATCAGCCAAGGGAGGAATCCGGTCTCTATATCTGGAGCAGAGATAATGAACGTTCATTCACATGACAGTAGACTGATAATGCATATATTCATTCATTAAAGACCTTTTAACATTAATTAATACAGAGATGAATTGACATGTTGGGACACTTGCCTCTCTGCACAGGGTCATAGAAGTAGCCACAATCATTTAGATTGGAATAGACTGAGGGCAACAAGTCAGACAAATACTGCTGAGCAAATGATCTTGCAGCAATTTTATCTGCTGTCTCCTTCTCTTCTTCCAGCACTGCCTTCTGCTGCTTTATCCGGTTCTCCTGCATTAAGGAAGCAATATTAAACATATATTGAAACACAAGAAGCATTAAAACTCAGAAAATCTACTTTAAACCTCTTAGATCTCTGCTCAAACATAAGATCAAAAATGAAATATACCAACTTAATTTATAATTAAATTCTACAAAATTAATCAAAATTTAATAAATAGTATGAAAACAGACAATTGAATAAAATAAAATTATTGTTATCAGTCTAAACAAAACTCATCTTAGGAATTTGACATTTATTCATTTAGTCTAATGATTTTTTTTAAATACAGATTAGAAATATGTTGGAAAATAATGTAATATGCTGAATATAAATCAACAAAAAGAGATTCTTTCAAAACGTAATTACACTATTTTTTATGAATGGCGGGCAAATCAACGAAAACACAAACGAAACAAAAACAGCACTCTAAATGTTTGGCTATATTAAAACAATCATCGCCGCTTTGGGACCTCAAATATGGCTTGTCAACTTTCAAATCCAGGCCAGCCCACTATTCACCCCAGAATATGAATTGAGAAAATGTAATGTTTTTACTTTTAAACATATATTTGTCTCACCAAAGGACCAGTTAAGTGAACAAAAAAAAGTTAAAAGGTAATTAAAATTATGAAGATTTCAAATGAGTGTTTATGGGTTACACAAACATTCACTATATTATGAATATATTATATTCCGAAAAAAAGTAAATGTATTTGGTAGTTTTAACATAACTTACATTAAAAAAGACATTCCCAGAAGTATTTGCATAATGCATACATATTTTATTTTAAATACATATTTTTGTTCCTTCGTATTGTTGTTATTGTTGTGTGTAATGTTAATGTTTATTTAATAATTATGAATGTGTTACTCTGATCCTTTGACCCTGTGCACTTTATATACCGTAGGTGAGTATTAGCCATGGCTTTTTGATTTACTTTGTATTGTCATGGTGGTTATCAGTACATATTATGTTAATATGGTAAATAATTATAAAATACATATATAATAAAAAACATTTTGGTAGTTTTAGATTAATATATGACCATTATATGACATGTCCTAATCAGTTGTACAGATATACAGTTACAAGTTACTTAATTGAGTAAACTTAAAACCCTAAAAACGAAATCTATTTCAGACCACAACACACCTATCTATAAACTTTGTACCAGTTCAACCTGCGGCAACTAAATTGTGCTTTTATTTCAAAAAAAAAAAAAAAAACATTGCGGCCTGTTGCCATAGTCTTTACATTTGACTTAATTAAAGTTGCAGCATCACTTGAAAACCTTGCTGTTTTTTTTTTGCTGAGCATCATGTCATGATATTGTGTCTAGTGATTCTTACCTTCTCCACACGGAGGCGCCGTTCCCTCTCCTCCAGCCTCTGCACCTCCACCAGCTCAGCGTCACGGATCTCCTTGAACACCTGCTGCTGGGCCCTCAGGCTGGCCAGTTCCTCCTCCTCCAGGACTTCCAGCAATGCCTGCTCGATTGTCTTTCCCACCAACACCTGCAGCACGGGCTGGACCTCCACGTCAAAATCAAACAGCTGCAGACAAGACACATGCAAGTCTTACCACTGGGAAACGATCGGCAGATTTAGAGATGTTTTTTTTATTTAGTCATGATTCATTTACAGATTTTATTAATTTGATTATACAGTTTAATGCATTGGTTCGCTTTACTAAATGCAACAGGAATACAAGTGTGATGAGCAGAGATATAGGGTGTGAGAACAGACAGATATTAGAAGAAAAAATGCATCCATACTGCACCTCTCCCTCTTCTATCTGTGTGGCTGCATCTTGTCCAGTTTTGGCTGGGATGAAGAGGGGAGTGGCTGGTTTGTCCAGGAACATGTCTGTTTGGCATTCCACACTGACGTCCTCTATGTGATCGCTCAGCTCTTCCAGATACATCTCTAAAATACACATCAGTGAGAGATTTCAGCACTTGATTTCTGAATTTATCACAGTATTATCAGATGGAAAGATGCATGGTCATTCTGAGAATTACACTTATGCACATGGAACAGTTTGGTTAGGTTGTTTAAGGTGGCTTATAAAAAATGTTACACAATGAAAGTAGCCCAAGAGAGCTTTTTGCTACATTTTACTTAAACATACAATATTTTAACATTTGGCTCTGATGTGCTGCAGTGATGACTTATTTTTGTAGGCCGACCTGGAAGCTAGCATCACCCTGGTTTCCTTAACAAAAACCCAATAGGATTTTTTTCTGTTGGCTTTTGGATTCTTGAAGAAAGTAAGCTCTATGACCAACACAAGTTTATGATTCTTACATGATTTGTTCATCATAATCTTCTGAATTTTAAAGCCTATATACAATTTCCAGAACTTCGAAAGCTAGCTATAAACAAACTACATGATCACACGACTTCAACATCGCCACTATTAAGCTTCCAACAGCTTTAAAAAAAAGAATAGTGTAGGAGAGTGTGATTATAAACACAACTAAGATGTAAAAGCAGATAGTGGATGGTGTGATGTCCCAGAAAAACTCTGTAGTCTCATTTAGCCACTTGAGAGCAACTCCCTTTTCAAGACAAGTAAAAGTTTTTTTTTTAAATCACAAGGGGGTATGACTGATACAGTTTATAACGTTAAATAAAACATGAAAATATCTTGAGCTTGTGTCAACCACAGACATTATATATTTCAGGTATTTAACCAAAATTCATTAAAAAATCCATTGACTTCAGGACTGTGGAAATGGAAGTGCTAAAATAATAAAAAAATTCTGGGTTTTGGCCTACAAAAATATGTCATCTGTGCAGCACTCGACTTTATTGTGCAAAATCATTATACCAGTCTGCACATCTATGTTCATTCTGCCCTCTAGTGGTTCTGGTGTTTTCGGGCCAAACTGCTCCTTCAGTCGTTTTCTGGACAAAACTCTTTTTCTGACCTCCTGCTGTCTCAGGAACTCAACTGGATCTGGCTGAGATGTCTATTAAACATATTTATATTAATTTATATACTATTCATGCATCAACTGTGCTCTCAGCACAGTGTCATATGAGCAAACACTGTGCCATGTAAGGTTTGTAATATTAATGAGCTTTTGGCTGTCAGACTAAACAAATACACACATCTGCTCATAAGAGAGTTGTCTAACCTATCTGTACTGATACTCACAGTGGGTAGGATATGTTGAGCGTATGTATTTCCTCTGACAACACGTCGGTCATACATGATGTTTCCATAACTGCTCTGTTCTTCATTTCTGCATACAGTGAAGATTATTTTTTTAAATAAATAGATTAAAAACAATCAACGTGTTGCATATTTTTATCCATTAAAAAAATAAATCTCTTTTTTATCATATGTAAATAAATAATATGTACTTTAATAATATTAACATTAAGTCCCCAACCCTGATAAATTTGGTATCACATTATAAGCCCAAGACAAAAAAGGCTTACCAATGTAACCTTAGTTTTCTAGTAATTATTACAATTATTGCAAATGTAAAACAGCGGTAACGTGGGTTTCAGATAACTTTGTAGTCTATGTAAAGGCCTGTACACACCAAGCCGACGCTCGACACCCGATGGCCAAGTATCACATCCGTTCTGCGCCTGCGTAGAAGAAATCCCTTTCCGTACCAGCAGGTGGCAATAGTCTGTGTTTGTCACTCAAAGCTGGAAACCGGAAGAGCTAAAGGGATACAAAACATAAACAAAGGTGCCTGAAAAAGCAGCACAGAATCTCGCTCACCACAGACGGATTCATGATATTTCGGAAATGTCTGACACTTTGCAAATGGCACTGGCGTTGTCAGCCCTTGGTCTTCTGCTTGTGGAAGAGGAAAAGAAGAAGCGGCCGCGAAAAATACGGAGAAAGCGCACTAAATGGGTGAAACCACTTCCAGGTTTTTTTTCTCGCGCACTGGTTCGCCAGCTGAACAGCCAATCAGAATGATCAGATGGCCCGACTGACCGACGAGCTCCGACGCCGATTCAACATGTCGAATCGGCCGAAAACAAGCCGACGAGGACCAACTTCAGCCGACGGTGCGGAACACACTGAGAAAACTTAGTCGGCCGACGAACAAAAACTGCCCGACGGCCAACCGCGTGGTGTGTTAAAAGAGCGCTGTCAAAAAACGAACTGTGAGAAAATAAACAAATAAAAAATAAATCAGAATTTAAGCTAACGTTACCTGATGTTTACAGGACCCCTATAATGGACAAAATAACGTACACGGATTTGTCTAAGGACGTTATAACGGTAAAACTCTAGCTAAATCATAAATATATCAGCCAATCAATGATATTACTGTCAAAATGATCAGCTGAAGTGAGATGTGATGTAACTCACAGCAGCGGAGCGGCTTGTCTGTATTGGGGGCGGTTGGGAACCGCACGCGGACGACTGGAGAACGTATAAACTCCACTTTGCGTCTCGTGTTGCGTCTGTAAGCTAGATGCCATTTTTCCTTTTAACTGTGATATCAAAAGCGTCACTGAAGGCTGAACTAATTAACTTTTGGCTGCTGAGAGCTGGACTCGTTTCCCCTTCTGTAACTGTTTCAGTTGTTGTTACTGTTACCGTGGCGACTGCGGACCGCTTTGTTCCGGTTTGGTGAGGCAATTTTTTAGGTCTTCTGTATGTGTATTCAAACCAGTATCCACCATACACGTTCAAATCGGTCATGTCGTCAATTTCTAATACAACATTTTTGTTACACTCTATTTTAAAGTGTCCCTATTAGGGCTGTGTAATTATAAGCATCTAATCAAATTCAAAGGTCCCATGAAATCAAAATAGATTTTTTTTAAATTAGTATCAATATGTTCGTCTTAAGATTATCTGTATGCCCGTGTGCTCCAAAACAGTGACAAAATTCGCATTTAGAAGATATAAGCATTCAAAGCTTGCAGTACGTCACTTCCGCCAAAACGGCTCAAGATGTTTTTGTTGTGACATCGTACTTCATCTTCTCATCAAACTTTCTGTCCAATCAAATGCTCTCTAGAATGCGAAGCGCCCGCCCCCTACACTATAAATAGATGCTGGCAACTGAAATAGGTCAGTTGTTCACAGAATTTGTATTTTATGTAGGGAGAATGGCACGTACTATATTATATAGGGAACAGGGAACGATTCAGACAGTATAAATATGCTTTCTATTGTGGAAAAAAATGAAGTCTGGTTTCGCACTGTCACACTAACCACCGCACCACATACACACTCTGCTCCGGTCCAGAGACACGATAGCACGGAGCGGATCACTTGCGCGAGCCTGCGCAGACCACAAAACGCATCGGACCTATTTGAATTCTACACAGATTGCTATATTCTATAGCAAGATGGATGAGATTGTGGCTGTCATACCCTGTCAAATGCGGCTTTACAGAGCTCAACCTCTGTGAACGGCTTTATCCCAAAGCTGTGATATAAATGAACGCTATTGGCTATTTTTAAAAGGGGCGTGGCTGCTTGATATATCCTTGCCCTCTAGAAGCTTGCGTTCTGCAAGTGAACGACGCAGAGCCGATCCTCCCTATACGCAGAATACGCAAGCTGCATAGGGCCCCCAAAACACCAGGGGGCCCCCTTGCTCTCAAAGATGATATCATTTTAGTTTCGTTTTGTAATTTGGCCAGCGGCTATGAAAACATGAATGATAATTTATTGTAATGCGGCGCTGACGCCCTTTCTACGTGAAAAACAGTCAAATCATGTAATGTGCATTTCGTAAAGTCTCTTGCTCGAGACTAAAAACGGATTGAATGCATAGCGAGCCGCGGAAGAGACATGTTTCTCGAGCCGAGACGAAGTGAAACACGGACAAATGCGTCCCGCGGACAAATGCGTCATGTCCCACGTCCCCCCTTTGTCTAACGAGCTGTAGACACTGATGACTTGTCAGAGGTAAATGAAATGCCACGTGACATTTTGTTTACAAGCTGTTTTAAGATGTCTTTCTGCAGTTGAAACACTAATTGAGCAATTATGTGAGAGTGAGATGATCATTCATGTTTATTTAGCATTAGAACTAGTAATAAAGTGGAAGTGATGATCGTGCTCCATGCTGTGTTTAGCAGAGAGGCGTTAGTTAGTTAACTGTTTATTGAATTTTATTCTGGGAACAGTAGTACGAAACAAAAAGTAGCTGTACAAATTTAGAACCCAACCTGACCCATCCCACCCCCTCGTAGAATACAAAAAAATAATAATTATATATATATATATATAAAACAATAATAATAAATTAATTAATATTAATAGATAAATAAATATAATAAAATATTTGTTTTACAAAGATTGTAGAAAAGATGACAACATTAAAAGCAGAATGATATGAATTTACCGTTTTCATATTAGATCCATGTATACAAGAAGTTGAGAGTTCCATCGAGATAATGTCCAACATATGCACAGTCCAGGTTCATCTGTCCATTGTGTGAGGAGGATTCCAACGGTTGACTAGCATTTTGTTTTATTTTTGCTGCTGTGACGTTAGTACCATTAAGAGCATCAAAACTACATTTTTTGTCAGAATTTTCAAAAAAAAAATTAACGCTTTGTTCGGGACACATATACAGTATCTCAAGTGAGTACATCCCACACATTTTTGTAAATATTTTATTATATATTTTCATGTGACAACACTGAAGAAATGACACTTTGCTACAATGTAAAGCAGTGAGTGTATAGCTTGTATAATAGTATACATTTTCTCCCTCCTCAAAATAACTCAACACACAGCCATTAATGTCTAAACCGCTGGTCACAAAAGTGAGTACACCCCTAAGTGAAAATGTCAAAATTGGGCCTGATTAGCCATTTTCTCTCCCCAGTGTCATGTGACTTGTTAGTGTTACAAGGTCTCTGGTGTGAATGGGGAGCATGTGTGTTAAATTTGGTGTTATCGCTCTCACTCTCTCATACTGGTCACTGGAAGTTCAACATGGCACCTCATGGCAGAGAACTCTCTGAGGATCTGAAAAGCAGAATTGTTGCTCTACATAAAGATGGCGTAGGCTATAAGAAGATTGTCAAGACCCTGAAACTGAGCTGCAGCATGGTGGCCAAGACCATACAGTGGTGTAACAGGACAGGTTCAAATTAAATTCAGTCCATTTTTGGACAGAAACTTCACACAGGCTGAATGTGAATGTAAGTCTCTGTAAATCCACTCTCTGACAGCAGGTGGCGCTTTATATGGAAAAACTGAATTACAGCTGTTTCAGGGCTTGACGCTTACTTATTCACAAGGAGCACATGTTGAAAAATTTAGGAGCGCATTAAAAAAATTTAGGGGTGCAATTAAATTTTTTCAAATTATGTGTTTTAGCTTAATAAGGGGATATAAAGAGACATTTACAAGCACGATTATTTAAATTAGCAGAATACAGAAAATACACAAGTTTTTTTATAATTTTGCTTCAGACTCTATTCAATAGGCTAATTATGTAATTAGTTATTGTCTTATTAAACTGTATGTACATTAGGTATGTGACAGTATCACATTTTCACAAGTCACTGAGGCTTTTGTCAAGGTAGCCTATTGTTTTTTTTCATCACAATATATAATTTTGAAGTGAAAAAAAGTGTTGTCCTCCTAACAGGTTAAATAACTTTATTAAAGATATTTTACTAAATACATATTTTATTTAAGATAATACACAAAAACAAAGTAAACAAGTGTTTAAAGATTAGATTGCAAAATATTGTTCAAATGAATGAAAGAACAATAGGTAATACTTTACAATAAGGTCCCATTTGTTAACATTAGTTAAAGCAGGTTAACATTAACCAACAATGTGCAATAACTAATTGTAGCAGTAGCTAATATTCTTTGTTAATGTTGATTGATAAAAATACATATTAGTTAATGTTTGCTCCATTGAACAATATTAGTAGACACAACTTTTGATTGTAAAATGTATTATTAAAAGTTAAAATTAACATTAAAATTATTAATAAATGCAGTCATAGTTTTTTCATGTTAACTAACGTAAGTAAGTGTGATACCGCGAGAACCACCAACTCGCTTGGGACGTAGGAAGTGTCCGTAAAAGGTGTAAAATGATGGCTCTACCCACAAAAGCACTTTCGTGCAAGGTATAGTTTATTTACAGCATCGCAGATATACAAAATTCCATGAGTAATGGCGTGCAAAAATATATACAGTGTAATCATCAAATACCCCCCAAAAAAACTAAGTAGCAAAGAAACAACAAACTGGAAAATAAAGATGGAAAAGACATCTACAAAATATATTCACAAAGGGTATCCTCAGTATACTCACTTTGCTGGGTGTTTGCTCACGGCACTACGGTTGCACACTCGCATTCAGTGTTGGGGAAAGTTACTTTTAAAAGTAATGCATTACAATATGCGTTACTCCCTAAAAAGTAACTAAATTACGTTACTTAGTTACTTTTTATGGAAAGTAATGCGTTACATTACTTTTGCGTTACTTTTTAAATATGAGCAGGGCTTGATTGTTTGTTTTTAATAAGTTAAACACTCTTCAACAAATAAACAACGAAGCACAATTGTTAGTTTATCTAAAGTAATTTTTGCTTATTAGTATGGTTGAACTGGATCACCAAAGGTCAGCAGCATACACATTGGTTAATAAAATGAGATTAGATATATTTGTGTTGTTTAACATATTTAATTATTGCAGGTTTGCGTTATATTCTGAGTTTGCATTTCACTGTTTTAATTCATTTGATGAATACTGAATCTGTTTTTTGCGAGTGGGATGAATTAATGCACATTCACATTTAGTCTAGATTAGAACTACAGTAAGATCATGTTCACACAGCTCACTGTCAGTCAATAAATGGAAAAAAGTAACTGGCGTTACTTTTTTGAAAAAGTAACTCGGATATTTTCTAGTAAATTAAAAAGTAATGCGTTACTTTACTAGTTACTTGAAAAAAGTAATATTATTACGTAACTCGCGTTATTTGTAATGTGTTACCCCCAACACTGCTCACATTCGACTTGGCCTCCCTTTTTATAGGCCAGACTCCGCCCCTTCTTTGGACGTACCATTGATAAAACAATACATTTTCCAATAATCTTTGTACCTATACTCAATAGACATTTTATAAACACAAAACCTCACTTCAACATAATAAACAAAACAAAAAACCATACAACAACACACATGACTGTGTTCCTCTTCTAAGTACAGATAAGTACATTTTATTTTTATAGCACAATTAAACATAGCAAAGCTATCCAACGTGCTTAACAATGTAACATACATTTAAATGAGAAAAGAAAAACAGAAAAGAAGCAAACAAGTCATCCAATAAAACATCCAATAAAACATTGAGATTAAAATGCTAAGGAAAAAATATATGTTTTCAATTTTGATTTAAAACTGGTAATGGAATGTGCAAGGCGGCAGTCTAGAGGCATTTGGTTCCACAGACGAGCAGCATTGACTGAAAAGGCTCTGTCACCCTTGGTTTTCAAACGGGAACAAGGGAGAGATAGAAGAGCCCTGTCAGTGGATCTTAAATGTCTAGTAGTTGAAAAAGGGATAAGAAGAACTTTAAGATAAGACGGAGATCGATTGTTAAGAACTTTAAAGACAAACAGCAGTATCTTAAACTGAACTCTAAAATGGCCCAGAAGCCAGTGTAGTGAGGCTAAAATTGGAGTGATGTGGTCATATTTCTTTGCCCCAGTCAGCAGCCTTGCAGCTACATTTCGTACCAACTGGAGATGTGAAAACGATGACTGAGGAAGACTGAATACAGAGAATTACAGTAATCTAAACGTGATGTAATAAAAGCATGAAGAACCTTCTCCAAATCTTGAAAAGACAAAAGTGATTTAAGTTTGGAAATTACCCGTAATTGATAAAAACTGTTCCTAACGACCGCATTAATTTGTTAATTTTGAGTCTATGATAACACCCAGGTTTCTAACCTGTGAGGAAATGGAGGGGAAATGGTTGCCCAGCTCCTCAATGATATTCATTCTCGTTTTTTGGGGACAAAAAACAATAATTTCTGTTTTGTTCTCATTTAGTTGGAGAAAGTTATTCGATAACCATTTTTTTAAATATCTGAGATGCATTCCAGCATTGGTTGAATGAAATCACCAACTTTTAGTGGGAGGTACAACTGTGTATCATCAGCATACAGATGAAAAGAAACATTGTGCTTCCTGATAATATCCCCCAGAGGGCGTATATATAAGTTACATTTGCATTTACATTTATGCATTTAGCAGACGCTTTTATCCAAAGTGACTTACAGTGCTTTCAGCTTAAACATTTTTTTTTATTGTCAGTATGTGTGTTCCCTGGGAATTGAACCCACGACTTAAGATAAAAAGAAGTGGACCCAAAATAGAGCCCTGAGGTACTCCAATAATGATTGGGGCAGATGATGAGGAAAACTTGCCAAGCTCTACAGAAAAATACCTAATGGAACCTGTTAAGTGTTGCTGAACAATAATAACGAATAAGTCAATATATAGATAGGCTCGCTGTTCTCTATTATACACGGACCAAAATTATAAACGCAACACTTTTGTTTTTGCCCCCATTTTTCATGAGCTGAACTCAAAGATCTAAGACTTTTTCTATTATACACATTTACATTTAGTCATTTTGCAGACGCTTTTATCCAAAGCGACTTACAATTGGGGAATACATAAAGCGATTAATCTTGAAGAGGCAAACAGACAGAGGAAGTGCCCCTAACACCAAGTCTTAGGCATTGTTCAAATAAATGCAAGCTAGCAAGGGAAGGAGAGAAAGATGAAGATATAGAAAAAGGGAAGGAATTTTTTTTATTTTTTATGATGAAGTCAAGTAGTGTTGAAAGAGATGAGTTTTCAGTTGTTGCTTGAAGATTGACAGGGATCCAGCATTCCGGATGGGGGTGGGAAGATCATTCCACCAGCCAGGAATGGTGAACGAGAATGCTCTGGAGAGTGATTTTGAACCTCTCTGTGATGGTACCACGAGGCGTCGCTCACTAGCAGATCTTAGACTTCTGGAAGGGATGTAGATTCGTAATAGTGAGTGGAAGTAGGTGGGTGCTGACCCTGTGGTTGTTCTATATGCAAGCATCAGTGTCTTGAACTGTTGAAGTGTTACCTGCAACTGGTAGCCAGTGCAAGGAGACAAAGAGAGGTGTAACATGTGCTCTTTTGGGCTCGTTGAAGACCAGTCGTGCCGCTGCATTCTGAATCATTTGTAGAGGTTTGATTGTGTTTGATGGAAGTCCAGCCAGAACAGCATTGTAGTAGTCCAGCCTAGAAATGACAAGGGCCTGGACAAGAAGTTGTGCAGCATGCTCTGTCAGAAAGGGCCTGATCTTTCTGATGTTGTGAAGTGCAAACCTGCAAGATCGAGCAGTCTTCCCAATGTGCTCTTTGAAGGTCAGCTGATCATCAAAGATTACACCAAGATTTCTGACCGAAGCTGATGGGGTAATTGTTGATGAACCTAACTGAATCGTGAAGTCATGCTGCAGAGTTGGAGTGGCAGGGAAGACATAAAGCTCAGTCTTTGCCAGGTTGAGCTGTAGGTGATGTTCTTTCATCCATGCCGAGATGTCTGCCAAGCAGCCTGAGATCCGTGCAGCTACCGTTGAATCATCTGGTCGAAATGAGAGATAGAGCTGTGTGTCATCAGCGTAGAAATGGTAGGAGAAGCCATGTGCCTGTATGATGGGACCCAGTGATGTAGTTTATGTGGAGAAGAGGAGGGGTCCAAGAACCGAGCCCTGGGGAACCCCAGTGACCAACTGATTTGCTTTGGATACCTCCCCTCCCCAGGCCACCTTGAAAGACCAACCAGTGAGATAGGATTCAAACCAGCGAAGTGGAATCCTAGTGATGTCCAGTGATGAGAGGGTGGACAGGAGGATCTGATGATTGACAGTGTCAAAAGCAGCAGACAGATCCAGCAGAATGAGGACTGATGATTTGGAATCAGCTTTTGCAATTCGCAGGGCTTCAGTGACAGTGATTCGCAGTGGCTTCAGAGTAGCGCAGTCTCAGTTGAATGGCCACTCCTGAAACCTGACTGTTTAGCATCCAGTTTGTTGTTCTTTGAAAGAAACAATGAGACCTGGTTGAAGACAACTCGTTCGAGTGTTTTGTATACACAAAAGGTTTATTTCTCTCAAATATTGTTCACAAATCTGTGTTAGTGAGCACTTCTCCTTTGCAGATATAATCCATCCACCTCACAGGTGTGGCATATCAAGATGCTGATTAGAAACCATGATTATTGCACAGGTGTGCCTTAGGCTGACCATAATAAAAGGCCACTCTAAAATGTGCAGTTTTATCACACAACATAATGCCACAGATGGCAAAAGCTTTGAGGGAGCGCACAATTGGCATGCTGACTGCAGGAATGTCCACCAGATCTGTTGCCCGTGAACTGAATGTTAATTTCTCTACCATAAGCTATCTCAGGCGTTTCAGAGAATTTGGCAGTACATCCAACCGGCCTCACAACCGCAGACCACGTGTAACCACACCAGCCCAGGACCTCCACATCCAGTATCTTCATCTCCAAGATCATCTGAGACCAGCCACCCGGACAGCTGCTGCAACAATCGGTTTGCATAACCAAATAATTTCTGCAAAAACTGTCAGAAACCATCTCAGGGAAGCTCATCTGCATGCACGTTGTCCTCATCGGGGTCTCGACCTGACTGCAGTTCGTCATCATAACCGACTTGAGTGGGCAAATTTTCACATTCAATTGCGTCTGACAATTGCTTGTTCTCTTCACGGATGAATCCCGGTTTTCACTGTACAGGGAAGATGGCAGACTGCGTGTATGGCATCGTGTGGGTGAGCGGTTTGCTGATGTCAATGTTGTGGATCGAGTGGCCCATGGTGGCAGTGGGGTTATGGTATGGGCAGGCGTATGTTATGGACAACGAACACAGGTGCATTTTATTGAAGGTATTTTGAATGCACAGAGATACCGGGACGAGATCTTGAGGCCCATTGTTGTGCCATTCATCCACGACCATCACCTCATGCTGCAGCATGATAATGCACGGCCCCATGTTGCAAGTATCTGTACACAATTCCTGGAAGCTGAAAACATCCCAGTTCTTGCATGGCAAGCATACTCTGACATGAAAATGACCAAGTTTAATTTACAGTTTTTATAATTATAGCAAACATGATCAGAAATGTAGCCTGCTAATGCACTACTTAGAAAAGGTGTTCTAAATGTTGACAAAAACTATTGTCTTTGATGTTGTAACAAATAACTGTTGGGCTCAAAGGCCTCTAAAACTTTCAGTTTGTTCCATCTGCTATGTTTAGATAAAGAATTTGCACACTGTGATTTCTGGGGCACTTCACTTGTGTACCTTGGACATCTATAATACAAACCCGATTCCAAAAAAGTTGGGACAATGTACAAATTGTGAATAAAAACAGAATGCAATGATGTGGAAGTTTCAAATTTCAATATTTGATTCAGAATACAACATAGATGACATATCAAATGTTTAAACTGAGAAAATTTATAATTTTAAGGGAAAAATAAGTTGATTTTAAATTTCATGGCATCAACACATCTCAAAAAAGTTGGGACAAGGCCATGTTTACCACTGTGTGGCATCCCCTCTTCTTTTTATAACAGTCTGCAAAGGTCTGGGGACTGAGGAGACAAGTTGCTCAAGTTTAGGAATAGAAATGTTGTCCCATTCTTGTCTAATACAGGCTTCCAGTTGCTCAACTGTCTTAGGTCTTCTTTGTCGCATCTTCCTCTTTATGATGCGCCAACTGTTTTCTATGGGTGAAAGATCTGGACTGCAGGCTGGCCATTTCAGTACCCGGATCCTTCTTCTATGCAGCCATGATGTTGTAATTGATGCAGTATGTGGTCTGGCATTGTCATGTTGGAAAATGCAAGGTCTTCCCTGAAAGAGACGACGTCTGGATGGGAGCATATGTTGTTCTAGAACTTGGATATACCTTTCAGCATTGATGGTGCCTTTCCAGATGTGTAAGCTGCCCATGCCACATGCACTCATGCAACCCTATACAATCAGAGATGCAGGCTTCTGAACTGAGCGCTGATAACAACTTGGGTTGTCCTTGTCCTCTTTAGTCCGGATGACATGGCGTCCCAGTTTTCCAAAAAGAACTTCAAATTTTGATTCGTCTGACCACAGAACAGTTTTCCACTTTGCCACAGTCCATTTTAAATGAGCCTTGGCCCAGAGAAAACGCCTGCGCTTCTGGATCATGTTTAGATATGGCTTCTTTTTTGACCTATAGAGTTTTAGCCGACAACGGCGAATGGCACGGTGGATTGTGTTCACCGACAATGTTTTCTGGAAGTATTCCTGAGCCCATGTTGTGATTTCCATTACAGTAGCATTCCTGTATGTGATGCAGTGCCGTCTAAGGGCCCGAAGATCACGGTTTTCCGGCCTTGACCCTTACGCACAGAGATTGTTCCAGATTCTCTGAATCTTTGGATGATATTATGCACTGTAGATGATGATAACTTCAAACTCTTTGCAATTTTTCTCTGAGAAACTCCTTTCTGATATTGCTCCACTATTTTTCGCCGCAGCATTAGGGGAATTGGTGATCCTCTTCCCATCTTGACTTCTGAGAGACACTGCCACTCTGAGAGGCTCTTTTTATACCCAATCATGTTGCCAATTGACCTAATAAGTTGCAAATTGGTCCTCCAGCTGTTCCTTATATGTACATTTAACTTTTCCGGCCTCTTATTGCTACCTGTCCCAACTTTTTTGGAATGTGTAGCTCTCATGAAATCCAAAATGAGCCAATATTTGGCATGACATTTCAAAATGTCTCACTTTCAACATTTGATATGTTATCTATTAGAGTTGAGCCGGATACTCGGCTGAAACGAGTATCCGGTACGGATAAAGCACTTTTGCCGAGTACGAGTATCATACGAGTAATACGAGTCAATATCTGTGCTCGGATTGAATAAAAATGATCATTGGGTAGCTGACTGTGTCTGCGTTCTGTGATAGGCTAGTAGTCACAGCGCCCCTCTCCTACACACATACAGGTTTAGGGGCCGCTCACATATCGCGTCTTTTGCGCGCTCAAGTTCGTTATTTCAAATGTAGAAGCGCGGTATGTGCGCTCATAATGGAAGCGACGCGGTCGCAGTGCGAAGCGCTCGTTTTTTCCAGGCGCGTCCGCGCCGCATCGAGATAAAAACATCTCAACTTTTCAGAATGCCGCAAGCGCACCGCACCTTCTTGTAACGGAGAGCGCAGCTGATGGTTGCTTAGCAACGACAAACGCCTCCGGAGCGCAACCGCCCGAGCGCTTTGGAAAAAAAGGAGAAAGCAGCGCGCCTAGCGTTTTCCATGCGTTTTTAGGCGCGATATGTGAACGACCCCTATTGTGTTGCTGTGTCCCGCTCTGCTCACTCACACACAGAACACTGAGAAGAGAAGAGAACAGCGCGCTCTCTCTCTCTGTCTCTCCCTCAGTCACTCAGGTTCGCAGGTTTTTTCCGTTAACGTTTAGGGTTTCTTCAGCTTCAGGTTTGTTTTTTACTTTGGTTTGTAGTACTTACTTATTAACCAGTAGAGTTTTGGTAAACGTGGGGTTTGTTCAGACGTGGTGCTTGGTAGAATGCGACTCGCGTCTCTGCCTGTCGGAGATTTTTTTTTCTTTTTTAAACCTTTTAAACCAAGAGAGTGTCTGACACTTTCTTGCTGTATTTCATAAAAAAAAGGAAGTAGTGGTATAAAACTATATTACAAATTAATTAGCTACACACACACACACACACACACACACATACCTGGTGTAAAAAAAAAAGAACCAAAAAAAAAAAATTCACACTGATCATAAAAAAATTAAAAGTTAAAAAAAGAAAGTTATGTTGAGATGAAAACTCTTGTTCATTACATTTTACTTCATAATTGCAACCGCATGTGTTGTATTCATTGTTGCAAAACTTGTTCTGTATATAGTTCGTTTGTTATCGTGATCAAAACCATTGATCTGAAGCTTAATGCTGATGCTGTCATGTAAATAGTTTTCTAATCAGCAATAAATATAACAATTTCTGATCAACCCATATCAATTGCATGCTTAAAATAACATACCGGTTAAAGCCCCGCCCATTTCAAGACAACCCGACCCACTTCCAGGTTAAATCTTGCCCACTTCCGGGTTAGGCCCCGCCCAGTCTACAGATACAGATACAGATAATTCATATGGTTAACAGATACAGATACAGATACAGATAATGCTGTACTCGCTCATCCCTATTATCTATATTCTATTGTGAATAAAATATAAGTTTATGAGATTTGTAAATTATTGCATTACTTTTTTATTCACAATTTGTACAGTGTCCCAACTTTTTTGGAATCGGGTTTGTACATTCAGAGCATTTATTTTAATAATCTTTTAAAGTATTATCTTTTAAAATGTTTAAATATTTTGTCCTGGGTATTTTAACGCACATGGTATAGCATCATTCTTACACTCCCTAAATCAAATAAGAAAGTTTGTTTTTGAATTAAGAAGTTGAAATTTGTGGCACAAGGAAGTGGTTTTGGGTTCTCAGTCTGAAAAAAAAAAAGACCGGTGCTAACATAAATCATTTAGTCACCACAAATGTACACCAGTGATGAGCTCTTATTATAAACAACACTGTGGTCATGGTTAAACATGACAAACATATGTCACTGATCAGGCGTTGCAGTGCACATTTACTGTCTCAAGCATTATGCTGAAACATGAATTTTCAATAGATATATCATTTTATAATTTTGATTAAAAAAGAAAGTCTGATTGGCATGCAGTGATTGTATGTGATTTATACATGTGAATTTTGCTAAACAAGCTGTGGTGTGGTGTGCTTTTGTGTTAGTATTCAAGTCAAGTCACTATTATTTGTATAGCGCTTTTAACAATGCAAATTGAAAAATATAAAGCTGGGTGGCTTTAGATCAGCTATACACTATTTAGTCGGGGAAATAGTGTGTCGAAATAGTGTCATTCTCTTCTGGCCAGACAAAACCTGATATTTAAATCTAGGCTACAGCAGAGCCAGATTGTGCAAAGGACTCATCTGATTCCTATGGTCTTGTCCCGGTGGCCAACTAGTAGACAGGGTCTTCACTGGGGGATTCAGTCTCTGAGGCTCATCTAGTTGTCCTGGTCTCCGCTGATGTTCAGGGCTGTAGGGGTCATCTCTAGGTGCTGATCCACCATCTGATCTGGATTCGGACTGGATCCGGGTGGCTGCAGTGACCATCTGATCTGGATACAGTCTGAATCTGGGTTGCTACGGTGACCTTGGAATAAGAAAGAAACAGTCTAATATAGCATAGATGCCATTCTTCTAACAATGTAACAAGTACATCGGGTGTTTTGGGAAGTTTTCCCGGTTCCGGTTGACCCAATTAATGCAAATAACAATACTTTAACGGATTTGAATTATAGGAATGCGATAGTGTATTATGTGTAAGCCAGGTTAAAGGGATGGGTCTTTAATCTAGATTTAAATTGACAGAGTGTGTCTGTTTCCCGAACAGTGTTAGGTAGATTGTTCCAGAGTTTGGGCGCTAAATAGGAAAACAATTTACTGGCCGTAGTTGATTTTGATATTCTAGGCATTTTCAAATGGCCAGAGTTTTGAAATCGCAGTGGACGGAAGGACTATAATGTGATAAGAGCTCACTCAAATACTGAGGTGCCAAACTATTCAGGGCCTTATAGGAAATTAGCAAGATCTTAAAATGTATACAATGTTTAATAGGGAGCCAGTGCAGTGTTGACAGAACCGGGCTAATGTAGTCATACTTCCTGTTTCTAGTAAGAACTTTAGCTGCTGCATTTTGTACCAGTTGGAGTTTGTTTATTAAACGTGCAGAACAATCTCCCAATAAAGCATTGTAATAATCTAGCCTTGAGGTCATGAACACATGAATTAATGTTTCTGCATTTAACATTGAGAGCATAGGTTGTAATTTCACACTTACATCTATTAGCACGATAAACATAATGCGTATTTTGCGAGTATGGTAATACGTTGTAGGCGTGCTGTTCTGGGGAAGGGCTCCGTGCTCAGGAATGGCCCGAACCCAGAGTACCCCCCCATGGTGTGATGAGAATTCTAGTGATATTGGTGGAGAAGGGGTGGTGGAGGGATGCTGCTTAACCGTCAACTGAATGGAGGTAAGTCAGCTGTATTTATATCCAAGGGTTGATTACCTTGATTGCGTACCATTTGTGTTTAATTAGGCTAAGTATCTGACGTGTTCCTCCCGAACTTTGTTAATAATACATCATTTATATATATTTTTAACATGGAAACATGCAGTTTCCGTTTTAAAAAACAAAATGTCCGCCCAATATAGAAAAGTTTTGCTCAGCAAGAAAAATAATTAGAGGGAACATTGGTAGGATGTACTGCCAAATTCTCTGAAATGCCTTTGGAGACGGCTTATGGTAGAAAAATTTACATTCAATTCACGGGCAACAGCTCTGATGGACATTCCTGCAGTCAGCATGCCAATTGCAAGCTCCCTCAAAACTTGCGACATCTGTAGCATTGTGCTGTGTTATAAAACTTCACATTTTAGAGTGGCCTTTTATAGTGGCCAGCCTAAGGCACACCTGTGCAATAATCATGCTGTCTAATCAGCATCTTGATATGCCACACCTGTGATGTGGATGGACTATCTCGGCAAAGGCGAATTGCTCACTAACATAGATTTACACAGATTTGTGAACAATATTTGAGAGAAATAGGCCTTTTGTGTACATAGAAAAAGTCTTAGATCTTTGAGTTCAGCTCATGAAAAATGGGGGCAAAAACAAAAGTGTTGCGTTTATAATTTTGGTCAGTGTAGTTGGGGTTATTTGTTTTTTTTATAAAAAAGACATGAAGTAAGTAGATCTAGCAGTTTTTAAGGCTTTCCTGTAGGAGAGAGTATTTTCCTACCAAGCAATACGAAATACCTCATATTTTTTTTTCTCCAGCTGCGCTCCATTTTCTGGGCTGCACTCTTTAGGGCCCGAGTGTGCTCATTATACCATGGTGTTGGACCCTTTTCCTTAATCTTCCTTAAGTGTGAAAGAGCAACCGTATCTAAAGTGCTAGAAAAGAGCGAGTCCATAGTTTTTGTTACATCATCCAATTGTTCTGAGCTATTGGATGTGCTGAGGAACTGGGATCATAAAAATCCAAGGGTCAAGAGCCCAACTAAAGCAAGCGCTTACCTTCAAGCTGTATTATTTTCAATAAAACAGCACTTTGGCTTTATGGAGGCTAAGTGAGGGCTGCTCGTGCAGGGCCAGTGCTAAGGGGCCAACGTTTTGCCAATGAGCAAATTCTCAGGGGCCCTGCGCTGGCAGCCCGTAAAGGGCCAGTGCAGGCTTGTCTGCAGGGCATCTAGTTTATGGTCAGTGATCATATAATTTACAAAAGTGCTTTTGTAGAAATGGATCTAATATTCAATAAGCCAAGCTTTATCATTTGTTTATTAGTATTATATCTGTTTTTATTTGTTGAATATCAATTAAATTGTTACTCTTACTTTTATTTGGATATTTTCTGTATTTTCTAGTTTGGGGAACAGACACAATCTCTATAGTGTGATATCCAGGTGAAAGATTCTCTATGTGCTGAGAATTAACGGACTTCTGTGACGTGAGGCGGCTAGCAGACGATCAGTTTAGCCAGTCTGTCTGCTTCCTGACCTGGGCCCCAATTAGTCAAGTACGAACTCTAAGACGATGCGCCATATTTCTAGAGAGAAGAGCGGCACCACCCCAGGAGGGATGGAAACCATCTCTTTTCAACAGGTCAGGTCTGCCCCAAAAACTCGTCCAATTGTCTATAAAACCTGTGTTATTCTGCGGGCACCACTTAGACATCCAGCCATTAAGTGATGATAGTCTGCTATGCATCTCGTTGCAATGGTAAGCAGGGAGCGGATCAGAGCATATAACAGTGCCTGACATCGTATTTGCAAGTTCACACAACTTTTTAACATTATTTTCAGTGATCTCCGACTGGTGAAGTCGAACATCATTAGCGCCGACGTGGATAACAGTCTTACTGAATTTACATCTAGCATTAGCCAGCACTTTTAAATTTGCCAAGGTGTCAGGCGCTCTGGCTCCTGGTAAACATTAGACTATGGTGGCTGGTGTCTCTATTTTCATGTTCTGTACAATAGAATCACCAATAACTAGAGCACTTTCATCAGGTTTCTCAGTGGGTGTGTCACTGAGTGGGGAGAACCTGTTTGATGTTTTGATCGGAATGGAGGAGCGGTGTTTTGACCCGCGAATATGCCGCCTCACAGTCACCCAGTTGCCCTGCTGCAGAGGTGCTGAAAACGGAACCGAACAATGTACAGGAGTCCCTGAGCTAGTCATATACAAAGCAATATCTACAGCCCTAAATTTTTACTCTCCTCAACTAAAGTTTGGATGCATTTTTCTAATTCTAAAATCTTATCTGTCAGCCTCACTATTTCCCTGCATTTATCACATGTTAATCCCTTGCTGCTGACAGAGACATATAAACTGTAGGGTGCAAAGGGGATAAACGCGCCTCGGGGTAAAAGGCGCCTTCGATATTATTTTAATCTAAGCCACTAGATCAAAGATGGTGCCGCTGAGTTCGGAAACCGTTCAGGTAGCTCCGCTTAGATTTTGCTTTTATAAAAAAATTTAGGTACTTTTGCTTTCTCTTTTTACACACATAATGTCTGCTCTGATCACTTACGACGAAGGAACACTTTTTGATATTGGACACCTCTACACTAACCTGTTTCAGGACACTTTTTCCTCAAACTCATTGTGGCCATTGGAGATTCTTCAGAAGGCGTAGATGAACAATGGCCACTTGAATAACCCCCCAAGGCGACGGATCAAGAAGCACCATGGGAAACGCACTGGGATTTGCAACAGACTGAGAAAAAGGGCTCACAGTCCTCCTCTACTGAGTATTCTGCTCGCTCGCTAATGCCCAATCCTTGGAGAATAAGATGGATGATCTTAGATCCAGGATAAGTTCCCAACTTCCCAAGGATAGGTGTTCCCAATAAGGGAATGTAACATCCTTTGTTTGTCTGAAACATGGCTCACGCCCTCGGTCCTGGACTTTGCTGTAATGCCATCTGATAACTTTTCTGTTTTACGGAGGGACAACAGCCGAGGCCGGTAAAACTAAAGGTGGAGGAGTGTGTTTCAGGATTAACAAGAAATGGTTTGACCCCAGGAATATCTCCATTCTGTCGCGCTCCTGCTTGCCTCATCTGGAACATCTATACATTATTTTCTGCCCATTCTATCTGCCCCGGGAGTTTTCATAGATCAATGTTACTGCTGTTTACATTCCACCACAGGCAGACACTGGCTTGGCTTTGCCTAAGCTTCATAATGTGCTCAGCGGCTACATTAAAAAACATCCTGATGCTGCCTTTATCATCACGGGCAACTTTAAAGTGCCCCTATTATTCCTTTTTGAATATTTCCTTGCATGCAGTGCGTCATGTAGCAGTATGTGAACATAAACTATCTGCAAAGTTGTGAAGCCGAAAGTGCACGATAAACAAAGTTATTGTCTATAAAAAAAAGAGTCGGCTCGCAATTGCCTAAATGAGTCATTAGGAATTTGAATCTTATTCTGTTACGGCTGTACTTCATGAAGTAATACATTTGCATAATGTCTGCTCATGGCTGTCATTCACGCTGAACACGGTAGACCAATCACAAAGGACAGTGCCATCTGACCAATGGTTTGTTTATAGATGTTAGCAGAGTATTGTTGTGTCAAAGTGCAGTGCATGCTACATTTAAAGTCCAGTTGGGCTAGAAAAAAATGTAAATAAAAAAAATTGTGGGGGAGTTAAAAGTGAATGGTATGGACAGAGAGGTGTGCTGTGTGTGTCAGCTCCGAGTGTTCAGCAGTTTTATAGTCTGAGGGAAAAAGCTGTCCCTCAGTCGGCTTGTGCGTGTTCAGATACTGCGTAACCGTCTGCCTGAGGGCAGCAGAGAGAACAGTCCATGGCTTGGGTGGCTGGAGTCACTGATGATCCTCCAGGCTTTCCTCATGCACCGCCTTGTGTAGATGTCCTGGAGGGAGGGAAGCTCACCTTCTACAGTCTGGCATGCAGTTCGCACAACCCTTTGCAGAGCTTTGAGATTGCTGCTGGTTCTATTTCCATACCAGGCGGTGATGCAGCCGGTCAGGATGCTCTCCACAGTGCAGGTGTAGAATGAGTGGAGGATGTGGGGACTCATTCCAAATTTTCTCAGGCACCTGAGGAAAAAGAGGCGTTGTTGTGCCTTCTTCAGCACCTCATCTGTGGGAGCAGACCATGTGAGGTCCTCAGTGATGTGGACTCCTAGAAACTTAAAGCTGCTTACCCGTTCCACTGGTGTCCCGTTGATGATGATGGGGGTGTGTTCTCTCTTCTGTCTCCTGAAATCCACCACAAGCTCCTTGGTTTTGTTGATGTTGAGTGAAAGGTTGTTTTCCTGGCACCAGCGTGTCAAATCTGACCATGCCGCCATTTTCCTTACACCGGAATATAAACAAAGGCTCGTTCAGAAACCCCCAGTGAAGAGAGTAGTGACGCGCTGGTCCTCCCACTCAGAAGCTATGCTACAGGCGGCTCTTGATGAAGTCGACTGGGACATGTTACGGGAGATTTCATCTGACGTCAGCGAGTTCACGGATGTAGCATTAAGCTTTGTCAACACGCTAACCGAGCAAGCTACTGAAACAGTAACTATAAGGACATTCTCAAATCAGAAACCGTGGGTGGACAGAACAATCCGTGCAGTGGTTATCCAACGCACTCCACCGAGGTCCTGCACAGATCAGCTTGCTGGTTTGTTTACAATCATCTTTAATGAGTCCCTTGCTACCTCTGTGGTTCCCACCTCCTTTAAAACATTTGTCATCATCCCTGTGCCTAACAACAATAAACCCTCTTGTCTGAATGACTATTATCCAGTTGCCCTCACATCAATAGTCATGAAGGTTTTTGAGAGACTGGTAAAGAACCACATTTTCTCCTCCATCCCTGATCATTTGGACCCTCTTCAGTTTACCCTCATAGCCCCAATATATCTACTTAAGATGCCCTCTCTCACGTCCTCCACTCTTCCCTCACGCACATTGAAAGCAACAATGGGAACTATGTAAGGCTGCTAATCTTTGACTATAGCTCAGCTTTCAATACTATAGTCCCCATCAAGCTAGCTTTTAAACTCACAGACCTCAGCCTAAACTCTTCACTCTGCAACTGGATTCAAGACTTCCTCACCGGCAGACCTCAAGTGGTGAAAATAGAGCAGTTCACCTCAAACTCCATCACCCTGAATGTAGGAGTCCCACAGGGCTGTGTCCTGAGTCACCTGCTCTATTCTCTCTACACACACGACTGCGTGTCCTCTCTCAGCTCCACATCTATCATCAAATTTGCTGATGATACTGTGGTTCTGGGCCTCATTTCCAACAAAAATGAGACCGCATACTTCGATGAGGTGGAGAGACTTACATCCTGGTGCCAGGAAAATTGTCACTCTCTGAAAGTGAGCAAAACTAAAGAGTTGATTGTGGACTTCAGGAAGAGACCGCACCAGCCCTACACTCCTCTTATGATCAGTGGGATCCCTGTGGAGAGGGTGAGCAGCTTCAAGTACCTCGGTGTAAACATCTCTGAGAACCTGACTTGGACTACACACATTCAAACACAGGTGAATAAAGCCAGGCAAAGACTGTACATCTGTGACAGCTGAGTAAATTCAGCGTCTCACCAGCAATCCTGAAAACTTTCTATTCAGGGGCCATAGAATGTGTATTAACTCAGTGCATCTCAGTGTGCTATGGAAACGGCTCCAGTCAGGACTGCAAAGCCCTGCAGAAGGTTGTGCGCTTAGCTGAGCACATCTCAGGGTCTGCTCTCCCCTCTCTGCAGGACATCTACCTCAAACACTGCAAAAGCCATTGAATCTATAGCTTATTTATATTATATACGATCTTTATATATTAACATTCATTTAAAATAAATTATTTATAATAACTGTTAAATAAAAATGTATTGTGTGTAATGCATTCATAATAATATAAATCATATAATTAAATAAATCATTTCAAATAACTCCAAGTAATTATCATTAAAGCCTAGTACTAGTGACCTTTAATTTGTAGGAAGATAAACTGGGGGAGTGACTATTTTGTGTCAGACATGTGTTACTTTGCTCACATATGATTGATCCAATTTCAGTTTGAGATCCCCAAACCCAGAATATAACCTGCCATGGAGCAGGTTAGCCGTAAAGTGTAAGTTACTATGGCAATGAATGCAGCTAAAAGCCAAGCCACTTTCATGGTACATAAAACCCAGGATTGGTGCAAACTAAACTGAAACTTAACCTGGCCAGCCAGCTAAACCGGCTTCATGATACTGGCCCCTGCTTATCTTAATATTTATTAAGTCTTCAGTATACTGTCCTGCACATTTTTGTATATTTTATTCTATAATATTGTATTTTATTCTTTATTAATTTTTTACTTATTTTACTTATTTTTTCCATACCTATATTTATGTATATTTATTTTCTTTGTGTTTGTATTCCATAATAATTGCACTGTCCATGGAGCAGACCTGACTTACATTTCAGTGCTGTTATATATTCACTATATAATTGTGTATGTGACAAATACAAATCTTGAATCTTGAGATGGCGCAAAAACGCACAAAACATCCGCTTTTCAAGATGCACATGTATATGTGTCTGATCTTTGATGCGATCGCACGCAGCAGTGCAAAGTTGATTCTGTGCTTACTTGATCTATTATTTTAAGTTTTTTTTAAATGTTATAGATTTAAGTAGCAAAATCGCTAAAATTAATACATATATTTTGAGACGAATCTTCTTTATGATTTTCAGTTTTTCATAAGATAATTAATGCAACAGTTTGTAAATAACGAAAGAAAATCTAAAAATATGCTATTTGGGGTAAAAAGTGCCCCCGCTGTTGGGGCTTAAGGCGCCGTGATTAACATGATAATTAATAGATCGCTGACTTTTCCATTTGTTGACATGACATGGTTAGATTCAGATGGTAAATATAATATAGTATGTTGGGTGTTCATATTAGAGATAATCACCATGTTTAGAATGAAACCATCATATTTAAAAAAAAAAACAAAAAAAAAACATTATATTAATCATATCATGTAATAAAATATAATTTGTTGTTACTACTGTAAATACATATTCAATTATTATTGGATCTCCTTCAATACTTTCAGAATCTTTACTTATTAAAATCATTTAGTTTTCTGTATTTTAAAATATATATTTTTTTATATTAACATATTTTAATGACAGTATATTTATTGAACAAAAAAATATTATTTAATTTTTCGAAATAAGCAGAAAATTACCCCGTGTGTGAGGTAAAAGGCCCCTCTTGCCACCTCATACATGTATAAGATTTGTTTTATTTATTTTCACACAAAACCTGTTGCTCCATTAATGTTCAATACAACATATATATTTTTTCTGCAATTATAAATTTTAGGGGCAGTAAATAGTACATTATTTCTTAAGGTGGGCCTTTAGCCCCGTTGTACCCTACATGTGGCAAGCAGTGCAGGTGATGATGCAAGGAGAAGCCATTACTTACCGTGATTGTAGAGTAATTCCAACTCACCACAGTTGTTTAATGGACTCGTAAAAAAAGGAGTGAGAGAGAGAGAGAGAGAACAAACTGTAGAAAATGTGAATGGAGATGCGATTGACAAGCTAGTAGTCTAAGGGAATGCTAACACGCTGCTAAGCGCAGCGCTCACAGTTTAGATTAAGAGATTAAAGGCGGATAATGTCAAATTAGTCTTAAATCATAAATATGGTGAGAATTAAATTATACTTTAGCAATTTAAACAACAGATAGTGTAAGATAGAGATTTCTTCAGATAAACAAAGCTACAAACAGCAGCATGGCAGGCAGGAACAAGAAGCGATCTCAACAGCATACAAATGTTCTGTTCAGTTGAAGAAATGTTTCATTTTGTAGCACTTTTAACATTATCAAATTATATTTAAGCCAACATCTATAGTGAGCATACAAGACTTTGGAGGGAACCAAGCCTTACAGCAGATGCCCAGAGATTTGGAAGAAAAAGGCTTGAACACAACACGACAACATTTTCAAATAAAAATGGAAAACGTTTTATGCATTGTGCCCATTCATTTATACGACAACAGCCTTGGGAAGCCTGAAAATGTTTTTCGTCTCTGTAAAATATAATACACCCCCGCAAATTTACGAAAACAGTGACATACGTGTGTGTGCAGACACATAGTATTTATTTACAACGTGCATTGCCATCTACTGGCCTGGCATGCATAACAGAGCTATTTTTTATTTTTTTTTAATTCGTGGATCCAAGAAAACAGGGATCGAAAAGTAAATACCTTTCCAATTTCCAATCAATATGTGAACTTCCAGATAGTCAGAAATAGTAGCCTACTATCAGAGATTGAAAAACACACGTTATACACTGTGTAATATATTTTGTGTCTTGTCAAATATAATGTATGTCAATAACATTATATTAACTATTTGCTTTTACATATTTTCTGTCACGCTATTTTCTTTCATCTAGTGTTATGATTTGTTCACCCAGAATGTTTCTGTGAAGCACAAAAATGTATTAAATTAGTTAATAGTGTGCCAAATGGTCAATTATAGAATTTGGTGCTGCAGCAACATTAAGGTAAGTAAAATGGATAATAAAATTGTAATTGTCTAGTGAGCTATTTTTTTGAGGAACTCCCTTTGATATATTTAGATGAACTGACTTATCATGGGTAAACTCGACTTGATTACTTCAGCAGATCTCACAGTATTGGGATTCCTGTTGGTAGCACGCTAAAATATTATTACATATATTTCTATACTTTTGCTGTCACTCTCATAACCATGACTGGTCCTCCCTCCATTACAGATATTTCCTTCTTACTATTGATTATGCATACTTGTCCTGTTTTATCACATTACATAATTCCTTGCATATGTGATCTGTTGTGTTTGAACTAATGTGCAATTCTGTCTATCATTTTGTTTTTAGAGCATCCTTTTTCAGTCATCGTAATTACTTTTAACGTTTGCCTGTTCAGACTATGTCATTGGTTTTTGTGTGCTTTGCTTGAGAAATTCAATATCATTGTTCCCTATTTAGATTTGTTGGTAATCCAATACTTGTGTCGCTGAATAGTCACTAATTGGTTGTTCATTTAAGATTTAAAACATTCATTACATAAAGCGCCCATTCATCTCTGTATAATGGACACAGCAAGGGCAACAGAGGGAGAACCATGTTATGTAACTAAGAGACTCTGTCCATGAACACATGCTAGCATTCACAGTTTCATTATGTAACATTTATCCATTGATTTGTCTCTGTTAATGGATGTTTACTGGCTTGTATTGCCATGTTTATGGTCAATTTTGAAGAAGTCCTTAACCTGCTTGGCATTTTCAATTTACAAATGTCACAAAATGTTTGCTTCACTTGCTGATTCTGAAATTTACTTTACTTGCTTGATTGTACAATTCTGATTCTTGAATAAAAAAATGACTGTATATTATATAAGAATATAATCCATGTTGTAGATAATGGTCTTTTTGTCATTTAATGGCAACTGATTCATAATGATTCTTATAAAATATATCTATTTTTGTGTTTCACTGGAACAACAACTGCCTACAATTTTGGAACAGAATGAGGGCGAGTAAATAAAGTTTTATTTTAAGGTGAAGTTCTCCTTTAATGGCTGCATGTGTGGACGTTTCAGACATCTAAGTGGCTGATCGGAGCATTAGTGCATTCGGTGTCTTGATAAGGATCTTTAGAAAATGTACCCACATTACCCATTTACAGACTAATGTTAGTGTGTGCACACTGCACTATAGAGACCATGCTAACTGACATTTTACACACTGCAGTCTGTTTCTTAGTAAGGCTGAAAGAGGAGGAAATAGGGCATATCTATAGACAAGTGAGACGACAGACCAAATTCAGAGAAAAACCAAATCAGTCCACATGATCGCTGACTTCCTCTCTAATGCAGAACACACTGTTTTCAATGACATTTTGTTCTGCATGTTATGCAACCCCTTGCCAGGCATGGGGAACAGTACTGTTCAAAATGCCATATGTATGAAAGTACAGGTTTCTGTAGGTTCCTCATAACCTCTTTTAACTCTTTTCCATTGGTATCCCAAAGGAACAAGGAATATTTCAAATTAAAAAGTATAATTTTGTCATCTTTTAACTCAATCTCATGTCGTTCTATCACAAACTTTTTCTTGTGGATCAAGATAACTTTTAATTTTATTCAAAAGATGACAGATATCATAACAAAAAGTATCATAAGTTTAATCTATATTCCAATTTCATGAATATAGCAGTCTGTTAATTAAACAAAGAAGACCAGAATATATTATGCAACGGTCATATGGAATATGGACTATTTTTTGATGATATTATATTTATACCACTTTTTAAAGATTGAAATATAGTTAACATTCATTATGATTGTGAGGAAAAGAGCAACCAGTACATTATTCACTTGGAACAACAAGAGGGTAATCAAATACAATAATGTTACCAAATATCCCAGTGTTCATATAGTTAAATAAACTTCATAAGACTTAACAACGATTTGAGACTGTCAGAGATGAGTTCAAACAATGCAATCTCTAAGATTTTTTTATTGTAGTGAAATAAAGAGTAGAAATAATACAGAAATTGTGTAATTTACAGCTGTACATTCTTACTATGTCAAAATTATTCACTTACCACCTACTATTTTACTATATTATACAATTTAATTATTTTAACTGTCTATTTACATAGCTTCATATTGGCGAGAGTTTAAAAATTATTCAATATTAGCATATGACATTGCTGTAACACATTGAATTCTGTGTCACGAATTTAAACAGCTTAATAGTTGCAGGTTATTTTAAAGCTGAAGTTTGCAATGTTAAAATGCATTCTCCTATCATTGCTTAATGTAACTATAAGCAAGCCATTTTGTGGGTTGATTTATTTATAAAGTGTAAACATCGTGGCACTATCAAAACATTACTCTGCTTTGTTAATCAGAGGACCTCAGAGGAAGCTAACCCTCAGACAGTATACAGAAATAACCTAAATTTACCATAAGTTAAATATATTAAGTTTCTGCAATATATAAATCTATTGTAGAAACTTAATTTCCTATAAAGCTGCTTTGCAACGATTGTATCGTAAAAAGCGCTATACAAATAATCTTGAATTTAATTTAATTAATCATCCTGTCCACCCCAACACAGCAACAATGTATTTAGTATTTAGGAAACCTGTTTGAAATCAATCATTGTTTTTTTTTTCAATTCCACTTGGTGATGCTAATCACAAACAAATTACACACTTCATCTTTAAATCTTAGCAGGAGTGTTGTACTGCAATTAAGAAAGAAACACTCACACACAAGATTCCTTTGCATAGGATACCTCATCAAACACAGGCTGACTACACCTGTGGGACACTCGCTCATGCCTCGACTGGGACACTGACTCAGACATGGCCCTCTGCCGGAACGACACCGGCTGTGGTTCTTCTAATTGAACGCTTTCTGTGAATGTTTCTATGTATTCCGTGGGTTCGTTAACTTTGTAATTGTCCAGCAGGTAGTCGTTCATGGATATGGGGCGAGATTTCCTGCCAAGCTCTCTGGCGTGTTGGACCGTCATGGCCCTGTACTGCGGAGGGGCCGGTTGTGCTCCAGTCTGCAGCGCCTGCTCATAGGATGGGGGGCTGCATGGCATACGACTATCCACATGTTGGAAGACCTCGATGGCTGAGAGAGGCCGTCGACGCCGAACAAGCACATCGATGTTCTCTGTCTCGTTTTGTGAGTCTTCTTGTAGAGTTTCACATGGGAAGACCACTTCCTTCTGGGACTCTCCTTTCTTCAGACTGCCTCTGTTAAATGCAAAGTTTCCAAGGCTTTTGGCCCTCATTGAGAGGGATCGTCGGGTCACTCCCTGTTCTGCTTGGGGATTGCTATGTCTAGGTTTACTCAAGAAGGATGAATGCCTAGTAGACTTTCCGGGGCTCACAGGGGATAGCAGGGGTGATGTGGATATTGATTGCTCTGAGAGATTTGAGGAGATGCTATCTGAGGAACAGAATGATGTGCAGGAACCAGCCTTAGATGTTGGAGAAGACACACTAATTGGCAAGTCCATGTTCAAAGTCTTTACCATCTGGGATCTTCTGTTCTCACAGCGGTCAGGATGCAAGAAAGAGTCATCCGAGTTCTGCTTCTTGAGTGGTTGGTCATCAAAGTCTTCCTTCTCTGTCGAAAAGTTGTCATGGCTGCGGGCAAGCTCTCTTAAACCCGTCATGGGGGCAGAAGGAAAAATGGAGGGCTCAGAGCACCGCCGATTGAAGGGATTTGTGAAAGTATCAAATATAGCTTCAGAGGAACATGAATGAATGTCGGAGCATTCTAGTTTGCATAGACTTGGGCTCCCATGGTGCATTATGTTGTCCTCCTGAGACCGGCTCTCAGCTTCCACACAATCACAATCGACGTCAGGATCTGTGCTGTCGTATGCTGAGTCATGCTGGTGGACATCAAAAGAGATATCAGGGACATCAGGGAGGCTGAATCTGTAGAAAATAAATCAAAGTTAAAGGTCTAGGTGGCTGTGTCATGCTATCAAAACAATGCTTTCTACATTGGAGCATCCCGGCCAGCTCAAAACAGCAACATTTTCTCAACCAATGGCATGAAGTTGGTGCTAGACTATTGTGTTGCTATTGGTAAATTTGAGACTCTGCCCTGTGTTTCGAAACCTGGTAGATGGTATAACATGTTAATTAATTGTCCTTTGGTCTAAGCTGATCATTAGCTTGTTCAAACGGGTAAACTTCATGAACCAGCAACAAATCAGCTAATAGTTTGTCATACCAGCTCTAGGTAGTCAAGCTGATTTTTGGAAGAAAGTAGCTAATAAACTAGCTTCTGCCAAGCTTGCAATAGCTAATGGCCAGACCAATTAGACCAACTGTCATGTTCCAAAACACAGCTAACAGATTAAGCGGGATTTTCTAACAGGAATTTAGGTAATGCAATTTGATGTGGCCACACTAGGGGTGGAGAAGAATCTGGGCCATAAGCATGATCTTTACGGTTTATCTGGTTGCGGTCAACCTCAAAATCATAAATGGTACTCTTGAATAGGAAGATGTTAAGTTAAGATATTGTGAAGTAAAATGACCTCAGAAAGGGATCATAAATGGTGCATAGATGTTAATGTAAATTTAAGAATGATATATCAGTTATTTTTTATATATAGTTAAGACTTATTTACCTGATTTGTCTATGGACTCCTGATCCTCTAAATCCCCAAAAAGCTTCAGTATAGCATTTCCAAATACCTCACAGCAATTTTCAATTAGGGACTGGACAAGATTTGTCGCCTTAATAAAAACACAAAATAAAAATATTAATATACTGTAATGTATTTAGTTTTGTATGCAACCAGTGTCACAGTGCATTTGGTGTTGTAGTTGCTATGCATTTAAAACCACATCATGCATATGACAGTGTGTCTTCTGAAGATTAGTCAAAACGAGACTGCAGAGGTGTATATATATAAAAAACATTACTGAGACTTCTGACATACATTCTTGCTCACACACTGATCCAGACAAAATGTAGTGCTATAAGCTCATGTCGCCAGATCCAAGGCAGACTTCAAATAAATAATTGCATGATATAACAGATTATTATTTAGAAGTTTCTGACCTTTGCTACATCATCCCTGTCTAGGGGCTGGCTGTCACGATGCAGCAAGGTTGGAGCAATGCACACTGCCAGGTTCTTGGCATCCATTTTGTTGGTTTCTGAATGCTGACTGATGTGGTGAAACAGGCACAGCAGATGCTGCAGGAGGAGACTGTTTGCTTTGGGCAACTTCTCGGCCATTCTAAGAGTGGAGAACAAAAGAAAAAACAGTTAGGTCCTTTTTCTATTAACCGTTCCTTCCATTTTTTTGATGAGGGAGGAAGAACAAAAACAGAACTGTCCTTCTGACATTTTGTGGTCAGACTTCAGCTTCTAATTTCCCTATTTTCAAATCTCTGAAGAGTACATAGAAAGTCCACAGAAAAGCCCCGTTTCTACCACCCAGCCTGTGCCGGGTACTTTTTTTTAACAGCCCCCACATCTGCTGCCAGTTTCTCTCTACCATTCATCCTGACACTACAGTGAGTTTATTGCTAGGTCACGAGATAGCACTACTTACCTTCTCAGCTCCCTCTGAGCATCCTCTGTCCTCTCTTTCTCCAGAGCGCTGATCCAGCTTTCATAGTGCTCAAATACCAGCAGGCCTCCAGGGAGTTCCTTCAGGAAAATCTGTCAGTACATACAAATAAAGAATTGATTCATTGTTTCACAGACATGTCAGAATGGAAAAAGGGGTGTTGACAAAAGACATACACAGGCAAAGGCTGAGCCCACTGTAAACGTGGAGTATTATTCACCTTCAACACTCCAACCAGGAGCGTCACAGGCAAGGCTTCCATGTCCACCTGGGCTCCAGAGTTCAACTGATCTTTGAGAGCATTCAGATTTTTGCTGTTACATGAGACTCTGAAGACACCCTCAGTAAATGGACCCTTCCTGAACAACAACAGGAGTATTTCCTGTTGGAGGACCAAAAACATGAGAAGTTTGAGGAATGAAAATGTTCCATTGACTAAAAGATGGAATTTAGAATAAAAAAAAAAATTTCTGGTCCTGCGCATGATTCATCATTGCATATTATTCCAAATAAAAAGACAAATGTATGTCTTCATAATCATTCATTAAAATGACTCACTACATGTCTGAAACAATTTTCCTTTTTGAATGACATCAAGGCAGCTTCACTTTTTTTTGCATGCCATCAGTTTCCAAGGCCTGTTTGGCAAGGATTTTGAGTGATTCTATAAAAACTACTAAACCTTCTGTAACTTTGGCCATGTTTTTGTCTTTAATCAAAACTATCTCAAACACTTCTGATTGAAGTCTGGATAAGGATAGCAAGCAACTGCACTATGCCTATAAATAGAAACATTACATGTGCTACTATACTGATTGCATCTGTGGTGCAGATGTTTTTGTAGACAGATTGCTTGTTCTTATACAAAAAAATAAAATAATCATAATGTGTATCATCTTCATCAAATCATGAAGTAAACATGAATACATCAATACAATACACTTACGAACCGTAATTGGTTTCGGAAGTGTGGCGTCATCTTGGAGATGTTGTCCAAACAGCAAGTTATTTGCATTGGACTCAGGATGAGCAGGTACAATTGGGTTGGTGGAGATTCTCTTCAGTTTGGAGAAAAAGTTCCTTTTGCCTCCATTCTCTCCTGAATCCAAAAAGTGCAATATTAGTAAACTTCAAATGATTTTAATTTTGTTGAATTGACCAATACAGATTATTTACAATTTATTTAAAATATGTATTACTAGCGTAAAGCAGTGATAGTCAACTTAGTCTTCAGACCTTAGTTTTTCACTCCTCTGTTTTCTTGCACTGTTTTTTTTTACTCCCACTCAGTTTCACTGTTTTTTTTGTGTTTTTTTTTTGTGGCAGGCACGCAACCTAACATGTGGTTTCGAACAGCCATTTTGACTAGTTTAAACTCACCAATAGGCTGCTGTGCATGTGCCTCATGGTTATGAAACTGCTTCGAGAGGGTGGAGATTTTGCCGTTGCCCTGGGAACAGGCACATGTTTGTCATGAGGACATGAAGTAGTAGGGTGTGACTTCAAATTACACACATGCAAGTGTCAAAACTATGGTAGACTTTTTAATTAATTTTAGCATTCTTAGTTTTGTTGCTGCAGTCATTTTCAATTTCATTGGAAATAATTTTGTGTTTGTCAAGAGTGTAAATCTAATATGAATTGATTCATTGATTGAAAATTTGAAATATTGAGTGCTTACATCAAAAGGTAACTCTGCAGAGTCCATCCCAACTCCACTTAGAGTTTTATTCTGCAAGACAGAGAAAGATATAAAAAATAATGTCAGTTCAGTATCTGTAATGTAAGACCCAAAATATATTTCCAAACACAGACCAGGGCAGAGGACTTACGTCTTCTGAGATAAAAGCCACAGAAGAAAAATATCCCATTCCAAGCATTTATGCATTCTGACCTTTGGAAAGCTGATCACTAAAGTCAACAAATCAGAATCGCGTACCGTGGTACTGCCACTCAGCACCTTCATGAGGACGCTGGGTGGTGGAGAAGTGCTGTCTGCTCTCGATCTTGCCTCTGCAGTTTTCCTGTCATTTTAAATTGCAACATTTTCTGTTAATCGCCACACATATAGTGAACAGTTCACAAAAACGTTTTTATATACACAGCAGGCAAACATACATCATTAACTCAAGATATTTTGCATTTTAAGTTGGGTTTAGAAGTCCACTTGTAATAGTTGTATTTATAGCATATTGATTTAAGTTGAATACGAATTTCAGAAATTCGTATGTATTATGCTCCACTTATGTATTTATGACAGGTACTAAATGACAACTCACCTATGAAGAGTATCTAGCCAGTGGTCCTTTAGCTCAGGCAAACTGCAAGTGAGAGATCAGCATGGTGTGAGTTAGTAATCCACAGATAGTGCAGTGCGCATGAATATGTTGTGAATATGAAGAGGCCACACTCTCTCGACCTCTTTACAACAAAAAGGGCAGGAAAGTCTCGGTGAGTCATGAGGGCAGGAAGCAGTATCACAGCTACAGCTACCACTTCCTCATTTCAGTAAGGCTTGGTGACAAGCGGAAAATTTATCTGTGCGACTTGCAGTTCATAGATGCAAGGTAGGTTAGGCCTAATAAGATGCTTAGGATGAGCGACTGTGAAATGTGTGTAAACATTTATGTTTTTGGATTAGTATATAAAACATAGATCCTTTCTGCAGAAAAGTATTTTTCAATTTTTATTCTGCCTTTCTCACATCTTGTTTCACACTTTAGGTGTGAGGTTAGGTGTATAAATGTGAAATACACATATGAGTAATCTATACAAGTTATCCACTGAGTATTTGGGCTGTGAAATTGCAAATACTAATCTATCATCTATCAATCTATCATTTATTTATTTATTTATTCATTTAGTTAGTTAATGTTACACAGCCTAGCAGTTTCTTTAGACACCAGAACAATTATTTTAGTGATATCTGACAGGTGTGCAAACTCAACGTAATGTTTTTGGACATTTAATGCATGTAATTTACAGTTAAATCAATTTTAATTGATTTGAGGTTTGGAAGAAAAAAAATAAAGAAAAAAAATCGAAGACTCCACAAATATTCCCACAGGCACGATCGATGTAGAGGGCTCACACACCTTGGGCCTGTTTCATAAAACAAGTTTACCAAATAAGCCAGGTTTATTTCAGTTAGTCTGACTTATTGTTAGTTGATTTGGTTCAAAATAAGTCAGACTAACTGAAATAAGCCTGGCTTATTTGGTAAACTTGTTTTATGGAAAAGGTTCCAAGACAGACTTCACATTGGGCCTGGGCTCTGTGGTGTTGTATGTTGTTTTATAGCCTCCTTATCTGGCCCTTTTATGTGACCAGCTCTGGCTCCGTGTCGGCGGTGGGCTCAGGCTTCCGATCTGTGTTGCACAGGGATGATGCCAGGCTGGGATGTGGGCCACGCTATGAGAAGTCTGCGTGGTGAAGTTGGATGGTGATAAAATCCTTGACATCCGCTTCGTCGACCGTAAATGCAGATCCTTTCATCCACAGGGCAAAGTTGATGTAGCTCTTTAAAGTCCAGCACGGATTTACCCGGGGAATGACGAAGCAAATGTCTTCGTCCAGCCTGTAACAAAATCAAACAGCCTGTCCCTCCATCAAACAGGCCTCATTGCAGCAGGCAAGATCCGCTATTCTGAAAAATGAACACCACCGCTCCATCTCCTTGTGGTCCCAAACTGGGTAGTGGAGTTTTGATAGCAGCATTGGCACGCGGTTTTCTCTCACATGGTAAAGTGTAGCAACACAGACGTCACGAATAAGAAGAATTCAAATACTGATACAGTAATAATGAATTACTGTACACAAACACCAAAGTAGCGATGATACTGAACCAAGGATGAGGAACTAGAGGGCTGTGTTCCTGTGGTTTAGTGGTAGAGCATTGTGTTAGCATCGCAAAAGATTGTGGGTTCAATACCTAGGGAACACACATACTGATAAAAAAATTTTATAGCCTGAATGCACTGTAAGCCGCTTTGGATAAAAGTGTCTGCTAAATGCATACATTTAAATGTAAATGTATATACAAAGTGTAATCATCTAAAAGTCAAAACAGGTGTGCAAATTAGTTAATTAAAGACAGGAACTCAAGGAGAACTAGGTCACAAGATAAAAACAAAACTGAACTGTAACACATATGAAGTACACTAGAAGCATGCATTCAAACTATTTAGTACCCAGCACCTTTAAGCAAATTAAAAATATATTCTTTCTCTTCTCTCTCATTGCCTTGATTCCTACTCAGTATTGTGGTATTATTGGAAAGCCTCTGTTGGCTTTGAAATCATCTGACTGAATCCACAGCTGAACTTCACTATTCCTGTTATACTATCTGCCATTTAATGTTGATGGAAGATCATCACTGACTTCCCTTTAATGGCTTCTGCCTAAAACCACATATTCATGCTGTGCAAACCAGTGTGAATGATCTGCTATTTCTGGTTCCATATTTTATAACATTAATGGGTTCTACTTTGTCAAAGCAGTCAAACCTTGTGTTACAACTTGCTCTTTAATGTTGCAAACAACTACCAACACCTGTGAGACTGAGAACACCTACATGCACCACTTTCAAACAAGGCTACGAAGAACACCTACTCACGGTCTCGCAATGACTACACAAAGACCTTTTGCACCTGCTCTAATTGCCCTGTGCTTTGCCATCATATGCTAACAGTAGCATCCTGGCTACGTATGTCTTTGGTAAGCAACCTAGTTTCAGTGTCAGCACCATGCCCACAGACTACCCACATGCTCTACTGTTTATTACATGATCGTGTGAACATGCTCCTGGAGATCTAGTTCCAAACCTTTACTATTTTTTCATAAAAATTTAAGTAAAAAAGAAAACTTCACCAGAATGAGGCCAAGCAAAGAGAAGCAGACCAAGCCAATACGATAGATGTTCTTAGATCAACATCTGTATCTTCATCCTCTGCCTCGTCATCATCATTTTCAAAGCCGCACACCCACAGGTCCTTCAGATCAATCCTGTGTTTCAGTCTGTAACTTGCATTTGACCTGTAAACACAGAAATCTCGGTTTTGTCTTGTTATGTTTTGCAATATGGCGATGATCTCCAGGCACATGCATATTAAATTTGGACAGACATACACTATTGTAAGCAATATTTTATCATTCGTAATCGGTGAGGGATTATTTAAGTCATAATGTACAGTCAACACATTACAAAATATACTCCATGCATTTCCATGCGGTTTACTGTGAATATACATAATAACACATGCATTTATAATGTAATCATGGTAATTATATTACTATTTTAAAACAGAAAACCATTGCATATTATGCTATAATATGTAATTTATATAAAAACTAACCCTAATTCTAATAATGAAATAATGTGTGCAATAGGACTAAAAGCTAAAAAAAAGAAAAAAAAAGATATTTGATGTGATATTTGTCTCATTGTTGCAAAATATAATCATCTTTAAATGTCTTAACCCTACACATTTATCCACCACTTTTGCCTTTTACCCTACACCTGGGCCCTTGGTGACGTTGTACATTTATTTACCAAATGAAAATACTCTTGATATAGAAAAAATATTTTTACAGGGATAGTTCACTTAAAAATGAACATTCTGTCATCCGTTATTCACCCTCATTTTGTTCCAAACCCCTTTCATTCATCTTTAGAACACAACTTAAGATAATTTAATGAAACCTGGACATATTTCTGTTTCTCTACTGAAAGTACATGCAACCAAAACAAATAAAAAATGTTTTGATGCATCATAAAGACATTTTAAAAGTCATCCATATGAATTGACCAATTTATTCCAAGTATTCTGAAGAGGCACAATCATTATAATTTACAGATTTAATTTAGTCTTATTTCACATATAAACCTTTATCAATCAAATATGGGAAACAGAGGATCAACTGTACTTGCTTATGGTGCGAGGACAAACCTCATTGGTTCTCGTGTCTCAAGTTTGAGCTTTTGGTTGAACAGATTTTAATTTGAAGCAGTCAGTGGGACAACTTTGCACATCTCAAAACCATGGCCGTAGCCAGGCTTTGAAAATTAGTGAGGTCCGGGTGTGTGTGTGTTTGTGTTAAAGAATTGTATACTATATACTATACTATATACTATAATAACAAACAAATACAAATACAACTCATTATATACCCTTTAGACACTTTAAAAGAGACAGACATGTAGATATTTGTGAAAGATGTTTTCTCTGTTTTGGGGATGATAATTTTTAAATCATATCCTATTTATTGCATCAAAATTTGTTAATACTGTACTATAGTTAGGAATGGATAATTTGATCAGTTGTTTATTATTCATGCTGCAAAAATATATTACTGTTATAGTTTTTATTAATAACCATTGCTATGTATCTGATAACTTTGTCTAGTGTTCTTATGAATGCTTGTAAAATGATTTCTGAAAATTGTAACTACTATACTGAATGACATATAGCATAGACTTCTTCATGTGTTTGCGTATTTCATTTTATTTCATTTCATTGTGTTACCTACTTGTTCTACAGATCTGTGTACTAGTATTAAATACTGTTTTTGACAGCATTGATGACGTTTCTGACAGATAATATCATGATATTTTTGCATTTCCCTTGCCAAATTTGGTATCCTGTCAGTAATAACCTGTCCATAGGATTTTTGGATTACTGTCAGTTTGAGTGCCACCCTACCAAGTTATTACCCCTCTTGTTGAAATCGCTATCTGATTGCCTAATCCTAACCCCTCCCCCACACATAACCCTAAACCTACCAATACTAGGGCGGTACTAATCTGGCAGGGGTCAGAATTGGGCAAAATACCGGCGATGCAGTGTTGCCAGATATTTCTATTAAAAACTAAAAATAAATAAAAATAAACCGAAATGTAATGGTTCGAGTGGTTATGAATTAACACATTTGTCCGTGTTTCACTCCCTGTCGAATCGCGCTCGCGGAAAGCGCTCGAGAAAAAGTTTATTTTCCGTGGCTCGCTATGCTTTCAACTCGTTGTTTTAGTCTCAAGCAAGAGAATTTACGACATTCACGTTACATGATTTGACTGATTTTTACATAGAAAGGGCAACAGCACCACATTACAATAACTTATAATTCACGTTTTCATAGCCGTTGGTCAAATTCTAAAACGAAACTAAAATGAAATCATCTTTGAGAGCAAGGGGGCCCCTGGTGTTTCGGGGGTCCCATTCAGCTTGCGTATTCTGCGTATAGGGAGGATCGACTCTGCATGCAACATTTACCGAGGTCCGGTGTCCTGACATTTTATCCTACCCCTCAGATTTTCCTACCTCCTAAGTCAATATTGCATCCTTTTTCTCATTCTAATTAACAATATTTAATGTATCTGCATTACTGTAAGGGTAGGTTAGGGTTGGGGTATGTGTACACATTAATAAAACACAATCTAATAGGTAGAAAAAAATATTTATTGTTGGTTTCCTGTAGCTGTATCCCTTTCTGCCCACAACCGCGAATATAACATGGACATCGGTGGCCTCACAGCTGGCTACAGGCCTGCTCAAAACAAATCTATTTTCAAAAAATTATGGAAGACAGTTTATTGCTTATTTATAGGCATTCTGAAATTTACCTTTTTGACTTTAACCCAAACAACATAGTAATCTAAAAACTGTTGATTTTATCACATTCAAAACAAAACTGGAACTGTTGAAAACATCACATGTTTTGAGACAGAGATGAAAACAGTGTGCCTGGCATCATTTTACAAATGATTAAATCAGAATATCAGCTCACAAATGTGTAAACTCTGTCATGGCACTTCATAACTGCAAAGTCCAAGTAAAGTTATGTAGTTGTTTGTGTTATTATTTATTTACTTAATGGGAGAAGATGCAATAAAAATGGCCTTTTACCCCATTGGGGACCTTTAGCCCTGATGTACCTTAAACATCATCATCATGATCATCATCCTCATCATCACCCACATAATAATAGACTTAGTTTGATGGTATCAAACTACAGTACTATTTTATACTTATTTCAATGCATTCATATATAACAGCTGCTTAAAAGTGAATAGTGATTGAAACTAACACAACACCAGCATTTACTTTAGATGTCACATTTAGAAAAATAAGGAAGTAGCTTATTTTCCCTATTTCAATGACACATTAATTTCACTAGGTTGGCTGAGGGACACTGTTCCAAAAACTAAAACTAAAACTAAATTAATATTATTACACAAATTCACAAGAAACCAAAGCTGCTCAGCAATTTGTTCATTCGGTGTGTTATGATTTAAGACTATGTATTTGTTGTTTTTGTGCTTTCAGCACCTCTGATAGATTGTTAAGCAACATGTATTGCCTAAGCCTCACCATGGACCCTGCGTTATGTAATAGCAACAGTTCTCTGCAGATTAAAGGACCTTTTTGCATTAAATCTTTGGTCACTTGTTCTGGCTATTAAAACTCATTGAAATACTTGAATTGTCTCGTAACTAACTGCAGCTTAGATTATTGGCTCTCTCAGATCTTAAATGGGAGTTTACATAGGTGGTGACTTTATCAAATTCAGATCAAACAGCTAGTAAATACGGAAGGAAACAGTTGATACAGAAGATTATTATCTTTAAATGTCTTAACCCTACACTTTTATCCAACACGTTTTTCATTCTACCCTATACACTTTGGCCCCCGGTGACGTGGTGAATTTATTTACCGAATGAAAATACTCTTGATATAGAAATATATTTTTACAGCGATGGTTCACTTGAAAAATGAACATTCTGTAGCAGCAGAATAACTATGTGTACATGACAGATATAATCATACCTGCTGTGTAGGAATAAATCACAGATAAAGGTCACTGAATTTACATGATATGACAATGAAACAATAGCGTGCCAGTGCATTTAGACATGTGCCTGAGATTTTTCACATTGCAGCTTTCTGTTCCCTTTTTAAAAATAAATGTAGGAATCAAATTTGACCCAAAATATGCAGTATTTAAGATATAGTCCCTTAAACAGATTCTTCTCTAAAACTAGAATAAAAACATAAATGACTATGCACCACAAAACCAGTCATAAGGGTCTTTTTTTAATTAAGATGAATACATTAGCTTTCCAATTGATGTATGGTTTGTTACAATAGGACAATTATTGGCTTAGATACAAGAATTTGAAAATCTAGAATTTGAGGGTTCAAAAAAAAAAAACATCAAAATAAAACGCCTTCAAAGTTGTTCAAATGAAGTTCTTAGCAATGCATATTACTTATCAAAAATTACGTTTTGATATTTTTACGGTAGGAAATTTACAAAATATCTTCATGGAACATCTTTAATAAATATCTCAATTATTTTTGGCATAATTTTGACCCATACAATGTATTGTTGACTATTGCTACAAATATACCCGTGCTACTTATGACTGTTTTGTGGTCCAGGGTCACATATTATTTCACATATTAAATCCTCATACCTTTTTAATTTATTTATTTATTTTATGTGTTTATTTTAAAAAGACATGTACTAAATAGTATACAGTCATGAATACATACATTTATAAATATATATATTTTTTAATGTGAATCAATGCAGGTCAAATTTGATGCGGTATTAAAGGTGTGGTAAAAATAATAATATAATAAAAAAATCTGATTTAATTGTTTATTAAATTAGTCATACTGTATAATACAAACTAGCCTTGTATGTTACGTTTAAGAGTGGGTTAGGGGTACTTATCTGTTAATAATTACAGAAATTAATAGTAAGTACAACATTTTATTTATGTAGCATATTTAAACCCAGCGAAGCTGACCAAAGAAAACACATGTCCAATAGCATAAAGATTAAATAAAGATGAAATAATAAAAACAATGATAAATAAATCCTTGGAATAAAGATACGCTTTCGGCCTATTTAAAAAAAATGATAATAGAAGGTACATGATTTGCAGATGTACTTTCATTTGCATTGCATTAAATTATTAATTTAAATGTTGAATATAGCATTCAAAGACATGTAATATAAAGTGAAACCAAACTAATAAATTTAGCTTCAGCATGACTATGGGGGAATCCCATCAAAAATCTTTGTTTGCTAGGTGATTCCCATATCATATCAAAAATGAAAGCAGGTCTAAATATAGCAGAATGGTTTATGGACACTTTTAGTTTGTAAAAGTATGTTTATGTTAAGTGTTTCTGATGCAGAAAAGTTAGTTCATGCATTCATGACCTCTAGACTGGATTATTGTAATGCACTGCTAGGTGGTTGTCCTGCGTCTTCAATAAACAAGCTACAGATAGTACAACATGCTGCGGCTAGAGTCCTTACCAGGTCAAGAAAATATGATCACATTACTACAATTTTACAGTCACTTCACTGGCTACCTATTAAGTTTCGTATCAGTTACAAAATATTATAACTTGCCTATAAGGCCCTAAATGATTTAGCTCCTGCGTACCTAACTAGTCTTCTATCACGCTACAATCCAACCCGCTCCCTAAGGTCGCAAAACTCTGGACTCTTGGTAGTACCTAGGATAGCAAAGTCCACTAAAGGAGGTAGAACTTTTTCATATTTGGCTCCCAAACTCTGGAATAGCCTTCCTGATAATGTTCGGGGTTCAGACACACTCTCTTTATTTAAATCTAGATTAAAGACACATCTCTTTAGCCAAGCATTCATATAATGCATCTCACAATCTTGTACTGCCAGTCTATCTGAACACATGCACATTATTATACTTTAGCTTGGGTTAAACTGATAATTTCATCCAGGGTTATTCCTGGATGGAACAACTGCTACGCTAATTGTCTTTATTGTTTCTCTGTTTCTGCCACGGGATTAACATCCCGTGGTAGCTAGGAATTACACAAGCTTCAGTCTGGATCCAACCCTTAAATGATCTGAGATGACCGAACACCTGAGAAGAGATGATGACAACCCCTCGGAGGACCTCAGAGGAAGCCAACCATCAGCGATTATACTGAATTAACCGAATTTTGCCATAAATGGTGGATCAGCACCTAGAGACAACCTCTACAGCCCCTACAGCCCTGAACGTCAGCGGAGTCTAGGACACATAGATGAGCCCCAGAGACAGATCTCCAGTGAGGAACTCGCCACCTAGACATCCATCGGGGAAAGACCACTGGAAACAGTGGACCACTTAAAAGTCTGACTTTGATAAAGTTGGAACAAACTACTGGTTCGTCTGGCCAGAGGGGAACTGGCCCCCCGACTGAGCCTGGTTTCTCCCAAGGTTTTTTCTCCATTCTGTCACCGATGGAGTTTTGTTTTCTTGCCGCTGTCGCCTCTGGTATGCTTAGTTGGGGACACTTCATTTCCAGCAAAATCATCGACTTCATTGCACAGATATTATTTAAACTGAACTGAGCTGGACGATGCCATCACTAAATTCAATAATGAAATGCATTCAGCTGAAAATTGAGTGTTAAATCCTGTCATTTTACATTATTGACACAATTTTCCTATTTTGATATTGTGCAGTCTTACAATTTGTATTGTTAAAAGCGCTATATAAATAAAGGTGACTTGACTTGACTTGACTATGCATGCGTATCAGCAGAATTCACGATTCTTACTTGAGCTTGGCGATGACTAGAGCATCACTGAGGAGGAAGAGGTGTCTATCTCTGGTCTTCAGTCCTTCGGTCAGCTGAGCACATTCATCCAGAATCAGCTCTGAGGTCTCACTGGTCAATCCCAGCACGAAGGGACACTGATCCACCGCCACCAGACACTGAGCTTCTTCCCTGAAGACGAGAAATTTTCTCACTAAAAACCATCAACTCAACAACTACAGTATGCCCTCAGATGAATGAAAAATAGTACAATTAGGACAATCCAGTAATGCTTGGTTGCTTTAGGTTAAAAGAGCTTTGTAAAACATCAATGAACAATAGCACTTGGAATATCTGAAAGAGAAGCATGAATTATTGTTTGCATGTATCACAGTAAAAAGTTTCTACATTTCTGAGTTAAATTCATGGTCAATCTGTACTGAAAGATCATTACACTTCAGAGAAGAACAAGAATGTTTATTTTTTATTTTTTATAAAACATACCTTATTGGACTCCAAGACATTCCTAAAGCTTTCCCCAGTACCAGGTTTGGGGCAGAACGTCTCCTGTGAGCCAGACCCCGCAGGTGCTGTATAGAGCAGTCATTGTTTTATTCATTGTTCTTTCAATTTACTTATTTTGTTAATTAAATATTATTTAACAATAAAAATGTGTTGTATTGAGCAGATAAAAGAGTCCGATTATGCACATCTTCAGCTTCTGAGTGTACTTTCATAAGTCAAATGCTGCATATTTAAAGTTATGTTTCACAACTGTATGTTAAATAATGAAACACAAAAATCATCTTTCTTAGAGAATATCTGAAAATAAATACATAAATAAATACATACATACATACATACATACATACATACATACATACATACATACATACATACATACATACATACATACATACATACATACATATGTACATAATTGTTGTTGTTGTTGTTGTTGTTGTTTAGCATCATTTAACGCATTAACACAAGCTTTTCGTTTCCCTGGATCTTCTTCCCAGTGGTACTGAATTTTACACTGAAACCCTCTGGTGTAAAGAATGAAGTTGGTTTATTAACTGCTGCCATGTACGGCTGTTTGTTTAGTTAATTTTTTATTGTCTAGGTTTTTCTTTCTCTCTTTGGTGGAAGCAGTTCATGATGTGGCCATTGTGTTTTTACGCTCTGTGCTTGATGTCCTGGCATTTATCCCTGATTTGTGCCATGGGAGCTCTGGGTAACTGCGGCTTATTTCAGCATTACTTATCATCCACTTGATTGGCTCTATGACTCTCTCTCCTCTCCACCTGTAGCTGGTGTGTGGTGAGCGCACTGGCGCCGTTGTCCTATGGCAGCCGTCGCATCATCCAAGTGGATGCTGCACACTGGTGGTGGTGGAGGAGAGACCCCCCCACATGATTGTAAAGCGCTTTGGGTGTACAACAATACACAAAAAGCGCTATATAAATGCATCATTCATTCATTCATTCATTCATTCATTCATTTCATTCATTCATTCATTACAGCTGCAACGGCTTGTTTGGACGTTTTATGTTGCTTTGAAAAAATGGCAAACAAATTCTACACACTATAAGGATGAAAGAACAAACTCCAAACAGCTTTGCTGAAAAAATCTGACTTTGCCATTTTATTTCACTATTTAATTTTTTTTAAGGCACAGTAAGATTTTTTTATTTAATTTATTTATTTATGCTTTTATGCTGTTTTTTATTTTATTTGATGCTTTGTGTGGTGCTATAAAGCATATTACATCTTTTAGCATGTCGTTTTGAGTTGTAGTAATAACTTGGTCAGTTTTATGACACAGCTGGCTATTTGGTCTCCACATTCATTTTTAAGCCTTAATTAAGTCCTAACTTAAGTCATTAACTCCTAATATCATGCGATTGTACATAATTTTAATGTCAAATTTACTATTTGCCATTTTTTGGATGCTTAAGGCACTCTGTGCAGTGTTTTGGTCACTGGCTCAATATAGCATAAATTATACTGTAGTATAAAGTGCAGTATTATGAAGAATGTTTAATGACAAACCATGCCCATCGGTTGTACAGGAAAACAAAATAATGAGTTACTTATAGAATTTCCACAAACTAAAATATGTTATACAGACATACAACATCAGATTGTATTCACTCAAATTCGATGGCTTCTGTAAAGCATGAATACGTTAATAAGAGTATGACCTGTCAAAGCTATAAGAATCCTGTCAGTTTTTCAACAAGATTAGGTTACTCAGGACAGGAAATGGCCAGCTGAGTTCCCATTTCCATAGTAACTAAGGCCAGTAGAGAAGGTAAACATACTGACCTTCAAAAGACGTGCAGGTTTATTTCTTTAAAGGCAGACTACTGCATCAGCGCGGAATGTCAAAGACAGAGTTTGAATTAACTTCAAAATATACAGCACTAATACGAGGACAATTCAGCGCTTCTGTGGTTTAGTGCCTTTAACGAAGCAAGGATTCAGAGCACAAGAAACTTGGTCACCCATATAAATCATGTTTTTCTTTAGCAGTTACTGATGATTCTGCAATCATCTTTTCAGTCTTTAAACAACTGCTTTGTTTGTGCACCTCCTGTTGGTTAAGGACATAATTATCTCTAGTGTAGAAAGCAATCCTAAATGCTGATCTTTCAAGTGCGGGTCTCATTATTTCTTTTCAAATAAATCAGTTTTTGTAAACCACTGAACATTTAAAATGAGACCGAACATTCTGTTCCCTTATTAGGACTGGCCTTGGCTCAGATTGAACACGGTTTTACACTCTTTGTTTGTAAAAGTTCATTAATCTGAGCAAGGGTCATTTACACTTTATGCAAAATGAAACCTCCTCTTTCACTTTCTTTTCTTTTTCATCACAAAACTCGTCACTGATCTTAAACGATTTGGCTTCTTCAATGACAGTCAGGCTAAATTCTAACACAGAGTGACCACCGAAAAGCATTTGGTCCCTTCCCACTAGGCAAGGTTATGTCCAAAAGACATCTGTTTGAAGTCTTTGCACATGTTGAAAAGACATCCACTGAGGAGCCAGAATTAAAGTTTTTATGACGTATTTTTTGACGTGTTCTGCGACGTGTTCTGCGATATAGATGTTTATGGAACCTTCATACAAGGTTAAAAACTAGTTCAAATGTGGTCAGTGGACATATTTTCAACATCATTTAAGGTTCATTTAGACTTAATTTATACTGTTTCTGGACCAATTAAACAGTCTCAGGATGCATTAGATTTAAACTCATATTGTTTCAATGTAATTTCCATTTGTAATGGCAAAGCAACTCACAGACACCGTCCAAAGATCATGCAAAAAAAATCTTCACTGAAACATTGTTGAAGTTTATGAGATTTAATTCAATTTAATTAAATGCAAATTTAATTTAATTAAATTATCGAATAACTGATGATTGAGCATTTGGTAAAATCAACTGCAAATCAAAGACATTAAATCTCTGAAGATCTCAGCAAAGAAGGATCAATCATCTCCACAAACAGCTTCACTCATTAGATTGAATTTATTTCTGTCACATATCTAAAGAGGCTCTTATTGAGAATTAACAGATGTTGATATTTGTTTCATTTGAAGTCATCATTGTGGTGGGTAGTGTTTGCTTTAGTTGGGATCTTGGTCCTCGCATTTCTTGTGTTAACTTTTATTTGGTAGCTGTAACTGTGTTTATGAAACACTATTGTTGCAGTAAAGGAGGCCAAATTAAAATTGAGATCAGGTGGTTTCAGCTCTTTGTTGATGATTATAAAAATCATCCTAAAATGATCATCTAAGGTTTTGTTTTGATTTATATTTGGCATTTATAGCAACCCAACCTTGAGAATGTGCAGTACAGATACCAAGAGCATTGAAACAATCACTTATTCTGATGATGGACAAAAAGACATGTGCGTGAGATATTTTGAGTAAACACATCAAATAGTCACACACAGACATCAAGATTTTTCTCATGAATCACAACAACGGCGACAATCAAAACAAACAAAGCTTCATGCTGCAATGCATGATGGGTGGCTTCATAGTATAAACTTTTCCTTAATTTCCAAGCTTTTTGGTTTTGATTTTCATCGTTGTTGTGATTCTTGTGAAAAATCTTGATGACTGCATGTGACTTCATGATGCATTTTCTCAAAATTTTTGCATACATGCTTTTTATCCATAAATATAAACACATGTTAAAACACAACCTCAGATGTTCATTTTCATAACACTTGATTTCAGCTTTCTTTGCCACAACAAATGTGTTTAACAAACACATTTGTTTGTTCCTGTGGCTCAGTGGTTAGAGCATTGCTTTAGCAGCACAAAGGTTGTGGGTTCGATTCCCAGGGAACACATGTACTGACAATACAAACGTATAGCCTGAATACACTGTAATTCGCTTTGGATAAAAGCGTCTGCTAAATGCATAAATGTAAATGGAAACAAAAACAGCTACAACAGCCAAAAAAGCCAACACAAGAAGTACGAGGACCAAGATTCCAACTAAATCAACCACTGTCCACCACAATGGTGACTTCAAATTAAACAAATACCAACATCGAAACCTCTGGTAATTATCAATAAAAGATAAATATGTATGACATAAATAAAGTCACACTGTTTAGTAATGAGTGAAGCTGGTGATGCTGTTTGTGGAGTTGTTTCATAACCCTCTGCTGAGATCTTCAGAGATGTAATGTCTTTGATTTGCAGATGAATGCTGTTTCAATGAAGATTATTTTATTTTCATGATTTCTGGACGGTGTCTGTGAGTTTATTTGCCATTTCAAATAGAAATTACACTGAAATAACTGAAGTTTAAATTGAATGCATCCTGAAAGTGTTTATTTTGTCTAGAAACAGTATAAATTATGTCTAAATGAATCTTAAAATATGTAAAAAATATGCCCACTGACTACATTTGAACTAGTGTTTAACCTTGTATGGAGGTTCCATGAACGTCTATATCGGACACACAGAACACGTAAAAAAAAGACGTTATAAATACTTTCATTCTGGCTCCTCAGTGGACGTCTTTTCAACGTCTGCAAATACATAATAAGACATCCAATGGACGTAACTTTGCACAGTGGGTTAGGTCACATTTAAAAATGCCTGAATGGCATTGTAATGGATACAACATATCAAACAAATGCAAACAAATGAGTCTGGAGGTGTGTTTTGGATCCATTTTGCACACAGAAATATAAATGGTATAGAAACAATTTTCACACAGAAATTGCTAGTAAATTTCACTTTTAAGTGAGTCAGTGTTATACTTTAATAAGCAAAGTAACTTGTGTAAAAGCAGAATTACCATAGGGGGAGTTTACATATTCTACTAATGTTTGATAACAAAAAAATGTCCAAATACTTTTAAAATGACATATTAAAATGATAAATATTTGCTTCAAATGCGCTATATTTCTTAAACATAAATGCCTCTTATTTTGACATAAATGAGCCACTTTTGGGGCCACTGTAATACAGTGGAAAAGCAACTTTAACATTTGAGTTTTATCAAATATTTATTTATTTATTTACATACTTGTGAAGCCTATTGATTTTCCTATTCGATTCATTATGAAATAAAAAGAGCGCTGTCAAGAGGTTTCTAAAGCAGGCATGTTGGATAATGAAGATGCTTTTCTAAAGTGATTGTGCAGACTGTCATTGCATACATAATGAATTATGCTTTTATATATGTGAACAATTAAGCATTCCTTTTAGTATGCGTTTAATATTCACATATAATCAGGGTTTTAGAAACTTGACATGAATCCCACTAGAGGCAAAAACTATTTAAGCACAGCATGCATCAGTTATTTAGTATATATTAATGCAACATGGCATAATTACCGAGCCTTCCTGGAAGCTTTTTCCGCACTATTGCATTCTGGGGCAATTATGGGGCCCCCAACAATGATCACTTGTTCACGCAGCCAGTGAAAAACAAGACTGTGTCATTTGTAGAGCATGGAGCCAATTTATCAGTCTGTCTGAGATTGGCAATGAAATCTGGCTGCAAAAGGGAGAAATAGGCACTTTATTCATAGCAAAGTCAATTCTATGCCATCAGATTTCTCTTTTCGAAAATGTATTCTTCTGTATGAGATTCTTCAGTGTATAACATTGAAGTGATGTCAAGCCAGACTTCACTTACAGTATCCCAATTTTACCAGTGCGTATTACTACAGGCAACATAGAAGTCATCTTTTTATTTATTTAGTTAGTTATTTTAAACTTTCAAACTAAACAATCAATTAATAAATAAACATATATTTTTATTATTTCACTTTCTAATACAGTCATGCTATGGTGACAGAACTTATTGACCTGTCAATAAGTACAAAATATTTAAATGACTAAATAAATAAATATTTAAATAGTTAAATCTTTGTTGTATTGTACCACTTCCTGATACAATCATGTAAACGTAACAAAACATATTAACATGCTATTAAGTGCTTCTTTCTAAATCATTGTTTAAAAAGGTTTGCCAGATATCACAAATTAAAATATTACCTCTAAAGTTGTCTACAACTTGCATAAACTTCATGTATAAAACATGGCACAGACATTTAATTATGCTGCGATAATTCATATTAAAGTTAATATGAATAACAGAAAAAAAATGGTTACATTTTATTTTAAGGTGTCCTTGTTTCAGTGCAATTATACATTCAAGTTCTGAGTAATATTAATTAACTACATCTACTTACTACATGGTTAGGGTTTTGCTTAGGGCTACTTGCATGTAATTATTCATAATTTATTGTAATTATAATAGTAAGTACATGTAACATGTATAACAAGGACACCTTAAAATAAAGTGTTACAAAAAATTATGTAATTTGTATTTTTGTGTAATATTCTATCCATATAATAGAAACAGAGAGGATGTAGTCTCTGAATATTCTCTTTCTAATATAGCCATACTGCAGTAAATGTAAACGTTTATAATAAATAAATAAATAAATAATAAACATTTGGAATGTCAATAAGTGCCTATTTGTCAGAGTTATTTCAAACACTAGGTCATATATTAAAATAAGACACTCAATAAAACTTGAGCCCACATCATTTACAAACATGGTACATATATATGCAGATACTGTATAATTGTATTTTAAAGTTATTCAAAAAATGTTGGTATTTTTTATAAACAAAAAATATTCCAGATTATTGTAAATGTGAAGCTTGAGAATGAGATGCTAGTCTCTGAATTAACTTGTCTATACATCCATTTAACAACATTAGAAAAATGGAATCATACACATTTTTATTTGTAACTTTAAAAGCAATGCAATAAATTGGGTATTCCCACCCTCAGAGCTACTCACTGGCTGTATGGGGGCAGTGGTACCATCATAACTTCCTCTCCTCCTCATCCTGAGCACTCTTTCAACAGCGCAGCCTGCGTCCTGAGTCTCACACTGTTTACCCCGAAGGTCTTGTTCCAAAACCAGATCCTTTGAGAGGAGTTTCAGCACCCTGTTTGCCATCCACTTTAAAATGAACACTGGGTTCTCTTGACTGAAATCTTCAGCAGGAACGAATGAGCCTGAGAACAATGGAGGACCAGGGAGGACAAATGGGAGGAGAGAGCGGTTCCGCTTGACCTGGGCCAAACCTGCCCGCTGTAGCATCCACTTATTCTTTGGGCTTTTTCAGCCATGTTTGCCCTGACACAATTGAAGCTGCTGCTTCTCTTTTTACAAGCTAGTGATGACCCACTCTCGCAAGAACAACACTTGTGGTTTAAAATCACAACAAGGGAATAAGAGTGACCTAAACCCACCCAAAAAGGAAACCCCACATTGATTGACAGGGTACAGCTAGAGCCATAGAGTCTGCATATGCAGAACAATCATTATTTTTTCAATTCTGTTTGGTGATGCTAAATTGGTGGCACAGAAATTAAACACTTTAAAGGATGTGTACCAAACTGTGTGTGTTGACACATCGACATTTCAAGTTACAGTGGCTTTTTAATTATTTAAAAGTACCATTTACTCTTTGTAGCCAACCTAATTCTATCTATATACTAATGAAAGCTGAGACGACTGACTCTAGTCTAACCTGCAAGTGTTGATACAAAATTGCCTGAGAGGGGGAAATAATGTGATAGAGGACAAAACTGGATAAATGTGATCCTGTCCTAGATAGCAAGCAACCACCGAAACAATGTTAAGTCAATGTTGATATGTCAATGCTAACCGCACTGGATTAAAGCTCTTGCACCTGCAATTTAATGTTGAATCAATGGGGATACTTCAACAAAAATAAAAAATCTATAGTAATGACATTTAAACATTACAAAGTGATGATGTTGCGCTTATTGACCGCCAGTTAATGTTAAAACAATGTTGAATTTAAAAGTTAAACTGTGGTCCATGCACTTTTGCGTCCATTGTTTTAGTTTTTTAACCATGATGATTTTTTTTAAAGAATGGTTGTTATATTTTTAAGTGCTATGCTGAAAGCCAAAGTAGTACACACATGTTGCCTGAAAAAGTAAAATATTGACTTATTTTTGTTTATGACCTTTTGCCCTTTTGATAAACATTTGAAAATACACAGATTATTATAGAAAATTTAACATTTTAACAAGTTTTCTTTGGCCAAATAATAATTATAATAATTTACAAGGTACACCAATACAACAAATATTCATTACAAAGTAACAGTTAAGTGGACATTGGACATTTGTTCAACCCAGTCACAAATAATGCAAATGAGAAGTAATGGAACAATGCAGAAAATTAATACAAACCTGATTTTTAAAATAGACATTGGCGAGTCCTAGGAACTTGATCGTCATGAAATTGTTTATTGGGATATAATTTTGTAATACTTTTGTGTGCTCTCTGGGTCATGGTATGGGAGAGGACCATATATGGTCACTCAAAGCATGTATACATCATGTTAGAGTGCTACACACGGCTTTAATATATGGTGTACAATTATAAATATAATATAGGAATATACAAGTATAATCTTCAGATACAGGTAGGCCCGCTTCCAGAATCAAATCACTGATGGTGCTTCTGAAATAAGTGAGGGGGCTCTAGCCTCAATGCACATCTATTTTTACATATGTTTGCCTTGTCCGTTGATAGTGACATCCGCATATAAATGCCACATTTATATGCAGCAGTGTTGGGGAAAGTTACTTTTAAAAGTAATGCATTACAATATTGCGTTACTCTCTAAGAAAGTAACTAATTACCTCACTTAGTTACTTTTTATGGAACGTAATGTGTTACGTTAGTTTTGCGTTACTTTCGCGATACTTTTTAAATATAAGCAGGGCTTGGTTGTTTGTTTTTAATACAGGAAGTTCTATTTATAGCAAATGTAAAAGCCCTTCACACCAAAAAGTGTAATGAATAAACCTCAGGCTGAAGCAAGAGTAAATCAAGTCTGTACAGTAGAACACAGGAGAAGATTCAACACTCTTCAGCAATTAAAAAACAATCAAGCACAATTGTTAATGTAAAGTCATTTTTGCTTATGTTGAACTGGATCATCAAAGGTCAGCAGCAAACACATTGGTTAATAACATGGGATTAGATACATTTGTGCTGTTTAACATATTTAATTATTGCAGGCTTGCGTCATATTCTGAGTTTGCATTTCACTGTTTTAATTCATTTTGATGAATACTGAATCAGTTTTTTGCGAGTGGGATGAATTAATACACATTCACATTTAGTCTAGATTAGAACTACAGTAAGATCATGTTCACACAGCGAACTGTCAGTCAATAAATGGAAAAAAGTAACTGGCATTACTTTTTTGAAAAAGTAACTCAGATATTTTCTTGTAAATTAAAAAGTAATGCGTTACTTTACTAGTTACTTGAAAAAATACATATTATTACGTAACTCGCGTTACTTGTAATGCATTACCCCCAACACTGATATGCAGATGTCACTATCAATGGACAGGGAATGGATTAGCCAAGAAAGCATGCAAAGAGTGCACCCTTTATAATAAATAAAAAGCTGTCATTCATTTCAGTTTATCGTGATCTCACTAAGTTCCATTATAATCAATAAATCTCTGCACAATGAATCTCTCATTTACATGATGTTACACTTTGTTTGTTACAATGAGAGACTCTTGATCGTGCAGCACTGAACAAAACAGTGGAGTTGATTCTAACTTAAATGCTTGGCCACTGCATTCAGGAAATCAACAGAAAAAGTTTGTGATTAGCTATTGATCAGTGCTACAAAAACACGTTAAAAATAGAAACCTCCAGAGTTCAAACACAAATACACACTGGAGCATTTGGAAAATATGTTTCGCCAGTATCCTGCTTCAACACTTCATTCTCTTGCTTTCGTATCATTTCAGCACTCCCGTAGAGCCTGCCCTCGATACAGTTAATTGCAAAGAAATATCTAATGAGTATTTCATACATGTCTTTAGGCATGACAAATGATTAAGATCATTAACAATATCGAACCAAAATATTTTCATAAAGCAGTAGGTTACTATGGTAGCCACGTCATAGTGCGAGAGGGTGCTTAGTGTCTGTATAGAGATGCTACAAAAGCTAGAAATTAAATTTAGCATTTAACTTTACATTAAAAAACAGGCTTTATATGATTTTTTATGATTATTAAAGCTGCAGTCCGTAACCTTTTTTGGTTAAAAATGATCCAAAATCAATATTTGAGCAAGTACATATCCAGCAGTGTTCAAAACTATCGCCTTACTTTAGCCCGATTCACAACGTTTAGCTATAATAATGTTTTCTAATTTGAGCAACATAATTGGCTGAGGAGGACGGTCTTGTGCGATGAAGAAACTTCATCTGACTGGGACAGAATGACCCAGTTGTCGAGGTTGTTCAGGATGTGAATTCCCATCTGTCGCAGAGGGGATCCATGTATCGCGTAAAAGTGCAGGGAGACAGGGACATCCCAAATGGGAGGACCTTGTATTGATACGCCACCCCTTCAAATGTGAATCTCAAGAATCGTCTGTGATGGGGGGATACCTGGATATGAATGTAAGCGTCTTTCAGATCCAGCGACATGAAACAATCCCCTGGGCATATTTGCGAGAGGATCTGCTTCAAAGTGATCATACCGAACAACCTTTTTACCAGGGCGTGATTCAGGAGTCTGAGATATAGAATAGTCCCTTGCTACCTCTGTGGTTCCCACCTCATTTAAAAAATCTGTCATTATCCCTGTGCCTAAGAACAGTAAACCCTCTTGCCTGAATGACTATCGCCCAGTTGCCCTCACATCGACAGTCATGAAGGTTTTTGAGAGACTCTTAAAGAAACACATTTGCTCCTCCATCCCTGCTACCTTGGACCCTCTTCAGTTTGCCTATCGGCCAAATAGGTCTACTGATGATGCCATCTCCCAGGTCCTGCATTCGTCCCTCACACACATTGACAGTAAAAATGGCAACTATGTCAGGCTGCTATTCATAGACTATAGCTCAGCTTTCAACACTATAGTCCCCACCAAGCTAGCTGTCAAACTCTCAGACCTCGGCCTAAACACTTCACTCTGTGACTGGATTCAAGATTTCCTCACCGCCAGACCACAAGTGGTGAAAGTCGGCCAGTTCACCTCCAACTCCATAACCCTGAACATAGGAGCCCCACAGGGCTGTGTCCTGAGCCCCCTGCTCTACTCTCTCTACACACACGACTGTGTGTCCTCTCACAGCTCCACTTCTATTGTCAAATTTGCTGATGATACTGTGGTTCTGGGCCTCGTTTCCAACAATGATGAGGCCGCATACTTGCAGGAGGTGAAGAGACTCACATCATGGTGCCAGGACAACTGTCTCTCTCTGAACGTGAGCAAAACCAAAGAGCTGATTGTAGACTTCAGGAAGAGACAACAGCAGCCCTACACTCCTCTTATGATCAGTGGGACCCCTGTGGAGAGGGTGAGCAGCTTCAAGTACCTCGGTGTAAACATCTCCGAGGACCTGACTTGGACTGCACACATCCAAACACAGATCAAGAAAGCCAGGCAAAGACTGTACCATCTGCGACAGCTGAGAAAATTCAGGGTCTCACCAGCTATCCTGAAAACTTTCTATTCAGGGGCCATAGAAAGTGTTCTGACTCAGTGCATCTCAGTGTGGTATAATAATGCCACAAACCAGGACTGCAAAGCTCTACAGAGAGTCGTGCGCAGCGCATCTCAGGGTCTGCTCTCCCCTCTCTGCAGGACATCTACCTCAAACGCTGTAAAAGCAGAGCTGCAAAAATCATCAAGGACTCGAATCACCCTGGTTACCATCATTTCTGTTTACTGCCATCTGGCAAGCGCTTCAGGAGCATGATGGCAAAAACTGAAAGACTGAGGAGGAGTTTCTTCCCTCAGGCCATCAGGCTCCTAAACTCAGTCTCATAACATCATTACATCCACAGGACTCAATTTAATAAACTGTAAACACATCCATTATTCTCCATCATCCACACTGCTGCTATGTGTACATTCCCGGTACAACCTATTTGCACATTCTCTTGCACATCCGTGTTTTTTATTAATATTATTAATCCACAGTATACTGTATTGCACATTTTATCTCATTGCACATCTTACTCATTTTATTTTATTATTTGTTCCCTTTTCATTCTCACCTATATTATATATATATTCTCTTGTGTTATGTTTCATTGTTTTATTGCTTATGTTATTTTTATTTTTATTTTATTTTCTATTTTATTGTTATTATTATTTTTTTGCACTTTTCATTGAGCGGACCTGTCCTGACCTACATTTCACTACTGATTATACCCCGTATGATTGTTTATGTGACAAATAATAAAGAACCTTGAACCTTGAACAGGTTGCAGGCCACCGTTTTTTATGGGTACGAGGAAGTTGCGGCTGTAGAAGCCGGACTCGCTCTGGGCTGGAGGAATGATTTCTATGGCTCCTTTTTCCAGCAGATTCATCAACTCTGCATCACTTGAGCGTCCTCGCTGTGCACTGTGGTGGCGAGCACACCGCTGTGGTCTTCAAGCGAATTGGAGTGTATAACCTTGTCTTATCGTAGCCATTACCCACTCTGACACACCGGGGATGGCCTGTCAAGTCTCGGCCCACGTGGCAAGAGGTTGAAACAGCTCTAAAGACTGGCTGCATAAGGTTAGGACGCTTATGGTAGGCAGAAGAGGATATTTGCTCTCTTTTTGAAAATGCATGTGCTTTATTTTGTCCGCTATCACAGCGGTTGGACGCCCCGGCGCAAAAGTGGGCCCGTGGGGAACCAATAACACACTTTTCTCTGCACCCAGCGCTGAGCGGGCTGACAAGAGGCACATTAGAGACTGCTTGCAGGGTGGTCCGGTAGTAGTGAGACTCAGGCCCCTCCTCTTTTTTCTTCCTGGCTGATCAGTAGGACTTCTGAGGCGCCGGATCCAAGGCAATCTTCAAAAAAAATCCCTCAACCGGGGTCCTTGGCGCTTCAGGAAGAGGTAGCATCGTGCCGAGCATGAACGCCCTCTATCCTGCTGATCCTTATCAGGTCGGGGGTCAGGAGTGGCTGGCGTTGGCTTAGCTGTCTGCTAAGTCGGCGCAGGTTTAGGGCGGCTGGAAGCAGCAGAAGAGCTGGTGCGTTTTGGGAGGAAGTGTCACATTGCTTGAGACGACTTCCGAGCCTCTGTGAAGCGTTCCGCAAAGCCCTCCACAGCTGGTCCAAACAGGCTGCCTGCTGAGACCGGAGCGTCAAGGAAGGGAACCATGTCCATCTCTTTCATCTCGGTCATCATCAGCCAGAGGTGGACATTGACCGCCCGATGGCCTGGGCGGTGGCTTTGGTGGCATGTAGGGCCAGGTCTGTCGCGCTCCTCAGGTCCCTGAGTGAAGCTGCATCCAGACCGGCCTCCTCACTGGCGTGCATCTTGGCCTGGAAGACCTGGAGCACAGCCAATGGATGCAGAGCTGAAGCCGCTTGTCCAGCAGCCGAGTAGGCGTGTCCAGCTAGTGCAGAAGTGGCTCTGCACGGCTTGGACGAATGGCTCGCCCTCACCTTCCATCCGATAGCCGTGGGCAGGCAGAGATGTGCGGCCACGGACTCATTCAGAGGGGGCAGGCACTTGTATCCCTTCTCTTCAGTGCCGTCAACAGAGGTGAGGACAGCGAAAGCAGAAGGACAGATACGAGACAAGTAGGGGGTGCGCCACAATTTAGTGAGCTCGTCGTGGACTTCGGGAAGAAGGGGGACAAGCATTGGCGGGGGGCTTGATGGCGCCCCGGGAGAAACCACTGGTCCAGCCTGCTGCGAGATGGCTCCTCAGGTGGAGACCACACGACCCCGAGCTCATTGACAGCCTTTGTCATGATACGGATGAACTCCTCATCCGTTCTGAGTCTGGTGTTGTGTGAAGAGGATGGTGGAAAAAGGGCGGGGTCAGTCACAGAGCCCGATAACTCCTCTGTGTCTGAAGCCGCCAGAGAAAGGCTGTCATCTCGCCGTCACTCCCACCGAACAAGATCATGTTGCTCGCAGCCGCAGAGGGACGCTGATCATGCTGAGTCTCTCTGCGGTGATGGGAAGGCACGCAAGCATTGAACCGACGTGGCCTCGCTTGTCACCGGCCGCTCGAATCTTCTGCCCCGTTGTTTTTCAGAAGAAAACGGGAGGGCGCAAGGGGCGGAGTCGCTTTCTGAAAAGAAAGCTATCCGCGAGCGCAGAGAGGCAAGATTGAACTCTCACAGTGAGAGCAGTCAGCCCCGTTAGGTACAGCATCAGCATGGGACTTCCCCAAGCATGACACACACTCAGTGTGAATGTCATCAGCGTGCAGGGGAGTCCTTCACGTCTTACAATTTGTAACATGCATAGCCGTAGGCTCGCTCAACGCCACAGCCGAGCCATTGGTTCGTTTTTATAGCATTGCACGAACCAATGGACGCAAAGTTATACTGCGTGATTAAAAAGGCTTCAGTTGAAGGGGAAAAATGAGTTTTTCCCATATCGCGTCTTCAACGCAGTACGAGTGAAATATCATAAGGGAACTATAATAACATGGATCTAACAAACTTGGGTACGACATGTATGCATGTACGATGATGACACCTATTGACGTACACTATGACACACGTTTCTATAAAATAATAAAACGTCATCAGCATGGACTAATAGTAAATAAAAAGAGCATGATGGATCACGCTTTGGCAGTTGGAGTTTTTAGGTGTACTGAAAAAAAGTGGAAGCCGCAAAAGAGGAAGTGATAAGGTTTAAGTGATAAGGAAGAACTTGAGGTTAGCAGTTTTATTATTTAGCGCAGTATCGTGTTGATTTCATATCACATTTTTATTGGCTGGTCAGTAAACGTGGGTTGTAGCAGCAAACACAATGTGCGATGATCATGCTGAATTTATGACACTGGCAGAAAATTATCATAGGCTGTCTTTGGTTGCAAGACTGTAACAACGGCCATCTTTGAACCTCTCTCACTATATGAAATAGGAGTTTTCATTAGGAGCCACGATTACAAAAATCGGCATAATTATTTCACAAAGCCAATCTTTCACCAAGGACAGCAAGAAATCATGCAGTGTCTCTTGGGCTTAAAGGAAATAATGCAAGGTGCTCTGTAAGACATGAGCTATTGGCGCTTTTCCACTGCATGGTACGGCACGGTACGGTTCGGTACGGTTCACTTTTGGGGGGTTTTCCACTGGGTACTGTACCTGCTACCTGGTACTTTTTTAGTACCACCTCAGCCGGGGTTCCATGCGATCCGTACCGTTACCAAAACGTGAAGTGTAAACTCTGCTGATCACTGATTGGCCGGAGAGAATCGTCATTACGGTGTCACTGAACTTGCGACACGAGACCCAACATATACCCGCTAGATTTAAATCAGCACACCCAGCGAAGGATCGGACGCAACTTTTGTTTGAACAAGCGCACCTTTTAGTATCAACAAAAAATAGCTGTTTCGTTGTCTGTTGAGGAAGTACAGACATTCCTCTCGTTGATAGCCGATGAGCGGATCCAGCGAGAGCTTGATGGGGCGACGTGGAATGAAAAAGCCTTATGTATATACTTTGAACTTGCTATATTTTCAGAGTATGTCTTCTGTTTATATTTTTACCTTTGTATCTGTGTTTTGCTTCAATTAAAAACAATCTGATCGAATAAGTGTACCTCCAGACTATATTAAATATGTATTATTGTATGAGCACGTAATTCACCTCTTGAAAAAGACAAATGATTAATGCCACAATTATAAAAACCATCACATAAATAAAAAAACAAGGGATACATTGTACATTTTGAAATATTAAAAAGTTTATTGATAATTCACTTTACAGAACACGCTACATGAATAGTTAACTAATCAAGTAACGCAGCACACCTGCCCTCCTCCTCTACAGCCTGTGGCACTGCCACCACAGTCTCTGCTGCTGGGGGTAAATCCCAAGCATTCTCATAGACCTCTCCATTGCTGTTAAAACATCCACATGCCGAGAATGAAGAACACTATTCTGTCTCCTTTCTTTGTTGTGAGTTTGTTTGTGGGCGTTTACGATGATGTCCCGGCAGTAGAGGCGGCGCAGCTATAATGACACGTGAATAATCCCACCCACTCTAAAGCGTTACTAAACTACAGTGGAAACGCAAACCGACCCGAACTGAGCCGAACCGTACCGTACCATGCAGTGGAAAAGCGCCATATGTATAAAATGGCACTCGTGCTCAAGAAATGGTGAAGTGAAGTGAAGTGACGTGACATACAACCAAGTACGGTGACCCATACTCAGAATTTGTGCTCTGCATTTAACCCATCCAAGGTGCACACACACACACACACACACACTGTGAACACACACCTGGAGCAATGGGCAGCCATTTATGCTGCGACATATATAAATGAAGCATACATAAATGCTTAATTCATTCATTCAGTGGGCAGCCATTTATGCTGCTGCACCCAGGGAGCAGTTGGGAGTTCAGTGCTTTGCTCAAGGGCACCTCTGTAGTGGTATTGAGAGAGCGCTGTAGATTCACTCCCCCCACCTACAATTTCTGCCAGCCCAATACTCAAACTCGCAACCTTTCAATTACAAGTCTGACTCTCTAACCAATACACCACGACTTCCACGACTTCTTAGAACTTTAATCAGTAAATTCCTAATAAATATTAGGGTTAGACTTTATTTTGATGGTCCTCTTTAGACATTTTCACATTGCACCTATAGTCAGTATAATCTTTATTGGGGAGCCATCACAATTAAGTGTGAGCAGATATTAAGCAGATAGTCTACTAACAGTCATGCGAGTTGACAGTGCACTTTACCTATAGTCTGCATAATGTCTAATGCCTTCTACAGACTGTGCAATTTCAGCAATTGTTTAATATCATTACAAACAACACTGTGCAACATGGATTTAATAAACTTGGTTATTACATGTATGCAGACTGTACATGACACCTAGTGACTCGTAGGCTATGGCACAAGTTACTAATGAAGAATAAAACGTCTTTAGAAATTGCCACAAGTGTTTCATGATGGCAATCTTTCATCTAGCTCAGATGAAAATCATACATTGTGTCCCGGGCTTTAAAGGGACCATCAAAATAAAGTGGTACCAATATTACTAAAACAAGGTGTGCTTTTTAATTAAATATAAAAATATACATATTAGTGTCAATATATATTAGTGTTAATAGCGCGTTAACGCAAATAAATTTTAACGGAACTAATTTTCTTAACGTGCGATTAATGCAGTGCATATTTTCTGTTTGACCCGTGGCCCAACCCATAGTTGGAGAAATGGAGATGCACAGTGTTGCCAATTTAGCAACATTGCAGAGCCCTTTAGTGACTTTTTTCCCTTCAAAAAAGCGCCCAAACCTTATTTATTTTCTGAGATTTGCCGGTACTGCCGCGGGAGCGTGAGATCTTGCTGTCCCACTGCACGCACACCACTCTCTCTCTCTCTCTCTCTCTCTGTGCGTCAGCTCGGTTCAGCACGTGGCAGCTGAGGAGCAGCGCTCTCAGTTAAACACAGATATTATGTTGCTTGCTTCTGTAATTTTACATGATGCAAGTATAGCCGAAATTACAGCACAGTTAGTGTCATTATCTTGACAGCTCGATTATCAGGACTGTTGTGCTGATTAACATCTTGGAAGGGAGAGCTGGTTTTGTAGCCTAGTCTTAATGGGTCGCGTTTCAGACACTATTTCATATTCATTCCGTCGATTATAAGAATTTTTGTGCTGATTAAAATCTGGTAAAGGAGAGCTAGTTATGTAGTTTTAATGGGTCGCGTTTCAATCACTTTTTCATATTCATTCCGTTGTCTGACAACAGAAACAGTAAAACATATCAATGAAAACTAGAGTATTACAAATTTGAAAAGTATTAATTTAAGGTACATATAGAAAAATGTGTGATTTATTGCGATCAATCGCGAGTTAATTAATGCCAATCATGCAATTAATCACGGTTAAATATTTTAATCTATTGATAGCCCAAATATATATATATATATATATATATAGTGCTCAGCATAAATGAGTACACCCCCTTTGAAAAGTAACATTTTAAACAATATCTCAATGAACGCAAAAACATTTTCCAAAATGTTGACAAGACTAAGTTTTATATAACATCTGTTTAACTTATAACATAAAAGTAAGGTTAATAATATAACTTAGATTACACATTTTTCAGTTTTACTCAAATTAGGGTGATGCAAAAATGAGTACACCCCACTGAAAGTCTCTGGAGCAAAAATTAAATAAAAAAATAAATGTTATACTACAAATATCTAATTTAACAAGAATTCAACCACAGGTGAGTCTAATTATTAATTACACAGGTGACAGTTGACTATAAAAGGGTGTTACTTAAAGAAAACCCCTTCCCATTTCATGCTGTCAGCAATGGCACCACATGGAAGAGAAATGTCACAAGACCTGAGAAAGAAAATAATTTCTTTACACAAGAAGGGTGAAGGCTACAAGAAGATCAGCAAAGCTTTACTTATCAGTCAGAATACTGTAGCAAAAGTGGTACAAACATTTAAAAAAGATGGAACTGCAACCATCTCACAGAGACGTCCAGGTCGTCCATGGAAGTTAACACCTCGTCAGGAGCGTCTTCTGATGAGAAGGGTTGAAGAAAATTGACATGCAAGTTCACTGCAGTTATCTAAAGAAGTAGAAAGCCAAACTGGGGTGACTATTTCCCATGACACAATACGGCGTACACTGCAGAGGAATGGCATGCATGGGTGCCGTCCACGAAAGAAGCCTCTCCTAAAGCCCAGGCACAAAAAAGCCTGCCTAGAGTTTGCCAGGACCCATGCTGACAAAGATGAAGACTACTGGGACTCTATACTCTGGAGTGATGAGACCAAGATAAATGTTTTTGGAACTGATGGCTTCAAAACTGTATGGCGTCGCAAAGGTGAGGAATACAAAGAAAAATGCATGGTGCCTATAGTGAAACATGGTGGTGGCAGTGTCCTTATGTGGGCTGCATGAGTGCTGCTGGTGTCGGGGAGCTGCATTTCATTGATGGCATCATGAATTCACAAATGTACTGCTCTATACTGAAAGAGAAGATGCTACCATCACTCCGTGCCCTTGGTCGTCGTGCACTTTTCCAACACGACAATGATCCTAAACACACATCTAAGGCCACTGTTGGATTTCTGAAGAAGAACAGGGTGAAAGTGATTCAGTGGCCAAGTATTTCTCCTGATCTGAACCCAATCGAACACCTATGGGGAATTCTGAAGAGACAAGTTGAGCATCACTCTCCATCCAGCATCCAATCTCTGAAAGAGGTAATTCTTGAAGAATGGAAAAAGATAGATCTGGCAAAATGTTGCCAACTTGTTCATTCCATGCCTAGAAGACTTGGTGCTGTCATTAAAAATCATGGAGGCCATACAAAGTACTAGATTTAGTAGTTTTCGTTGTGGGGTGTACTCATTTTTGCATCACCCTAATTTGAGTAAAACTGGAAAATGTGTAATCTAAGTTATATTATTAAACTTACTTTCATGTTATAAGTTAAACAGATGTTATATAGAACTTAGTATTGTCAACATTTTGGAAAATGTTTTTGTGTTCATTGAGATATTGTTTAAAATGTTACTTTTTCAAAGGGGGTGTACTCATTTACGCTGAGCACTGTATATATTAGTGCTGTCAAAGATAATAACGCGTTAACGCAAATTGCTTTTAACGGCACTAATTTTATTAACACGCGATTAACGCAGTGTGTATTTTTTGTTTGACCCGTGGCCCAACTGTAGTTGGAGAAATGGAGATGCACAGTGTTGCCAACTTAGAAAAATTGCAGACCCCTTTTGCGACTTTCTTTCCCTAAAATAAAGCGCCTAAACCTTATTTAGTCTCTCTTTCCATCTGTCTGCTCAGTTTCTGTTCAGCACACGCACACACAGCTCTCTCTCTCCGCATCTGCTCAGTTTCTGTTCAGCGCGCGCACACACAGACATCTCGCTCTCTCTCTCTCTGCATTTGCTCAGTTTCTGCTCAGCGCACGGCAGAGAAGAGCAGAGCTTAATTCAGTTAAACACAGACATTATGTTGCTTGCTTCTCTAATTTTAGATGCAAGTATAGCCAACATCACAGCACAGCTATTGTCCTTATCTTGTGGGTATTTTATTTAATCGGACAACGGCTCGATTATAATGATTTTTGTGCAGATTAAAATCTGCCAAAGGAGAGCTAGTTATGTAGTCTTAATGGGTCGCGTTTCAATAACTTTTTCATATTCATTCCGTTGTCTGACAACAGAAACAGTAAAACATATCAATGAAAACTGTTTTATTGAGAATTTAGTTGCATCAACATCAACATCTGTTGGCACAGAGAGGGAAACAATTGTAATAATAAAAAATATAGGCTATGTACATTTTGCATGCTCAGAAGCAGTGAGCTGGCCTGTGTGCAAAAATGTAAACAGGTTTGTGTAAGTAAATTCCTCAGTACAAAGAAAGAGAAGTAATGGGAACCTTGTATTTATTTTTTTCATGTGTCTAATAGACATGAAAAAGTTACTTGAAAAACATATTTTACCTTTCAAAAATGTCTAGTCTTCATGCTCTATGTTGACTATGGTTTCAAAAATAATAAACATACATTTGCATAAAGCATCCATATTTTGCCATGCCCATGTTAATTAGAATATGAAAAACTTGAAAAGTATTAATTTAAGGTACATTTCGAACAAATAAAAATGTGCGATTAATTGTGATTAATCGCGAGTTAACTCATGACAATCATGCGATTAATTGCGATTAAATATTTTAATCGATTGACAGCCCTAATATATATATATATATATATATATATATATATATATATATATTAACAATAAAAATCAAACACAAAAACAAGCCTGTAAAACAAAGGAATATAGAAATAATAAAGCACCTGTAGATGCATGATTGTTTAAAATTGTGCCATGAATGCCAGGTGATTCAACAAACATGAGTTCTGAATAGGATGCACCTGTTTTCTTTTTAATGAAGAAGCATCAGTTAGACTACTGAGTAGTGCACAAGCAACACAAAATATGTGTTTCTTAATCAGTGGGCAATTTCAAACTACAAGTTGTTTATTTTTATTTTTTTCCGTACTTTACAGCCAACCCCTAAACCAAGCTCTCAGTGGTTTAGAAAAATGTAGGTAAACCAGTTGAAAATGCCCATTGTGCTCTGAAAACACCCCCTTAATGGGTAATGCCAACTAGCATTCTGCAGAGATAACAGGCTTGCGGTCTTTGCACTTGACTACTTGTCTGCTCAAATTTCATTTTTCCTGTATGTGGCCGAAGTGTTCAAGTCGGCGTGTGTCTAGTGTGGGTAGAACTTTTCATTACCCACTGGGACACAGGTTAAGTGTTATTAAAAATTCAAGCCTTTGCAGAGCTTTATTTTAATATTTTGATTTTTTTTTAAGTTTGTTCAGTAGTCCCTATAACAGTTGACACAATTTAGTAACCGTGGTGCGTCCAATTAAGTGGTTAAAAGCAGTTGCTAATGTTGTACAAAACAAACATATTCATCTTTGCACCAATTAAATATACAACACTTTGTTTTACTACCAAATTATATGTATCTAATTATTATTTATATTTGACTTACACTGAAAATATTTCTGTGACATCTCACAAGATCTCAGAAAAAAAGTCTCATGATTTATTTCCAGAACATTATGCATGATGAGATACACTTAACCTCAAATACCGTTCCGAAGGGGTATATATATGTAAATAATTCCACAAAATTAAACAATTAAGGGAAGATGACAGGTATCAACACACTTTATTTATTGAACATTACAGAAATGTTCCATATACTGCATATAAATGAAGATTGTGCTACATGGACGTTTACAGTATACATCAACTTGATTTCAAACAACACACAAACAGCTATAAAATACAGCATGGAAGTATGAAAGGGAGAGGTTAAGGAGAGAGCAAAGGTCCTTATTTTAAGAAGAAGCAGAAGAAGTCAAGTGAAGATGGAAGAGATGAGTTTTCAGGTGTCGCTTGAAAATTGTCAGGGACTCAGCTTTCCGAATAGGGGTGGGAAGTTCATTCCACCAGCCAGGAACGATGAATGAAAATGTTCTGGAAAGTGATTTTGTGCCGCTCTGTGATGGCACCATGAGGCATTGCTCACTCGCAGATCTCAGGCTTCTGGAGGGTATATTACTTTTGCTTAAAATGCCCATCCCTAGAATCACGTTGGTGTTTGATTTATGTTTACGATCTTTAACAATCTATTAAATTAATGTCATGTTGGTGGTGACACCTCTCTTGCAAAATGTTTAGCTATCACAGATATTATACTTATATTTTTTTGGCCTCTGATCACAAATGTAGCCAAACTTAGGAGCGCTTAGATTAGCGAGTACGGTCCTGGCAGATCGATAGGTCACAGATAAAAAAAATAAAAAATAAAAACGCATAGGAATCGATAGGCAGAATCTAAATTTTTATTTGACAACAAGTATCCGATTCCTGACCTTAAGTGTCCGATTCTGGAATCGGAATCGATTTTCGATTCTCAACCCGAATAGTAGTGAGAATGGCAGAACACATTATTGGGACTGATTTGCCCTCCCTTCAAAATTTGTACTTGTCACGGGTTAAGAAACGGGCTCAAAAGATTGTCCATAATCCTTTAGATCCTGCATTCAATCTTTTCAGACTTTCACCTTCTGGAAGGCATTATAGTTTGGTTAAAACGAGAACTACCAGATTTCAGAATAGCTTTTTTCCATTAGCCATAAAGACTCTAAATTCTATAAAGCAATTTATTATTATTATCCTCTTTTTTTTCTCTCGTGAAATATTTTACTATTGAAAGTGTTTTTGTTTGTGTGAGGGGGGTGGAGGGGTGCCTCATATCAGAAGAAAATGTATTGTATGTTATGCATACTAGGGCTGGTCCGGATACCATTTTGTGAAAATCTTCACCCTGTGCGACTAAATGAGGTCTAATATTAGCCACTGGCCAGTGTGTGAGTTAGAGGCTGTGTATAAGTTTAGCACAGATATATTTTCATCGACTGACCGCATCAGAGTTTCACTCTCCGTTAAGCGATCTGTGCTATTATTCAGATCATCTGAATGGATGCGCAGCGCACCTGTTCTTGATGTACTGTAAGCTCTAGTGTGAGACACGCAGAGAGAGAGAGAGAGAGAGAGAGAGAGAGAGAGAGAGAGAGAGAGAGAGAGAGAGAGGGAGCGAGAGAGTCTCACATGTAGCGCGTCAGTTCTGTATGAGGCGTCTCAGATGAGATTATCTGTTCTCTTGGCTAATATAAGGTTATTATTTTACAACTTTTATTATTGGAAAAATACAGAGGTCCGGACCTCAGGGACCTCAATGGTGGGTACGGCCCTGCTTGTACTGTATGTTGGAGACCCAGCAAACCATGTGACTATATAGGCATGGGCTTCTATCACTTTTGTCCTTAAATAGGTTTGGGCCGCTGCCAACATGGGCCACAACTTGCTCCTAGTTGAAACAACAATGCCTGTGCATACTCCAACATGGTTGAAGGCAAGTCTAGGAAACACAGAGAACAGATGGCTCAGCAACTCCTGTCTGCAAGCTTTGCTGAACTGTAGAAAAGTAAATAAAGGGGATGTAGATATGGGATCTTTTAGCAAAAAGTTCAGGAAGGATGAAGCCTTTCATCTTTGGTTGTTGTTCTTATTCTGGTACCTAAAGAATAAGAAAGTCCTACCCGACATTCCCGCTGCCCTGTATCTTGCTCTCTCATTGGCTTTAGGTCACCACGCAGTGGATGCGTTTGTGACGCAATATTTCACAAAGCTGATAAGTAATGCTTTTTAATGGATGTTTTGTTGTGTCCTGCTAACACAAATTTAGCAAATACATTCCTTATAAGCTTTCCATCGAAAAACAGCAATCTATTGTCGATGCTTGAGGCTTAGACCTTCAGAGAGATATATAGGTTGTCAAGATTAATTTTGTCCCGTTTCATTTAATCTATTTGTAAACGATGACATGTGCAAACAAAAAGCATCCAGGACGCCACTGTCCTCACAATTAATAATGATACAAATTAATAATTTAAAATCAATGTCACGTTTGCAATCGTTTGGATATTCAGTGAAATTTGCATTCTTGCTTGTATTTTGAACATGAAACAATAACTCTCACAGGGTGTTTCTGTATCAATGAGGGTTTCTTAAATTGATCTCAATGTACAGTTCATCTTTTGAAGAGCGATTTGCTAAAGCAGCATATTTAGCGGGCATTCTGTTATAGGCACGCTGCTTGTGTGGATGTAGTCAGTTCTGACCGCAAAAGATGAGGATATTTGATGTTATTTGACTGTTTACGGCACTCCAATTTTCCTGTTTTATACCAGAAACAGTATTTGCTTGTAAGAAACGAATGCTCTGTTTTAATGTTACTTTAGGTTAGAATGAAATGACTGCCAAAATTCAGCATTTTGTTCGCGTACCCCCTCCGTGCACCTCATGCAGCCAACACCCAGGGTAATGAACAGATGTGTCTCATTTTAAATAAACACTAAATATATACAGTTTATCTCGGAAAGATAGACCGTGCTGAGTTCAAACAGACGATATAGTACTGAATGAATATACCTGAAACAGTTTTCGTAACATTTGAATTTTTAGGTTTATGCAGTCCCATGCAGAACACAGCGCAGTTAAGTGAGCGAGTTTCTTCTCATCAATAATGTGGACCGAGCCTTTAATGAACTGTCTCTCTGAGACCATCTCTGTTATTGCAACTTGTGCGCGCCCAGGTTTCAAAACACGTAACTCGTGTTTTAAATTGCGGCATTTGTGATTAAAAAATCTCACTAAGCAATACCGCAATTCATGTTGATATATCGTGCAGCCCTAGACTGAACTAACCCGATCCTTCAAACGGATGAACATCTGAAAAGCCGTGGGCCCAGATGGCATACCAGGCCGTGTGCTCAAAGCATGCGCTTTCCAACTAGCTGGGGTTTTTACAGACATTTTCAATCTTTCCCTCTCACTGTCTGTGTTTCCCTCACGCTTCAAAAAATCCATCATTGTGCCCATACCGAAGAAAAATGTAATCACATGCTTGAATGACTGGAGGCCCGTTGCTCTGACACCCATCTTCAGCAAGTGTTTTGAGAAGCTCGTCAGAGACTACATCTGCTCTGTGCTGCCTGCTTCACTGGATCCGCTACAATTTGCATATCGCAGCAACCGTTCCACAGACGATGCTATTGCCTTCACCCTGCACACTGCTCTCTCCCACCTGGAAAATAAGAACACCTATGTGAGGATGCTGTTCGTGGATTATAGTTCAGCATTTAACACCATAGTGCCTGCCACACTGGTTGCGAAGCTCCAGACTCTGGGACTGAACAGATCTCTGTGCAGCTGGATCCTGGACTTCCTGACAGGCAGAAGTCAGTTGGTCAGAATGGGCAACAACACCTCATCTCCCCTGGTCCTCAACACTGGTGCACTGCAGGGCTGCGTCCTCAGCCCACTCCTGTACTCCCTGTACACACATGATTGTACAGCTACACACAGCTCAAATGTCATCATCAAATTTGCTGATGACACAACGGTGATAGGCCTGATCACTGACAACGATGAGTTGGCCTACAGAGAGGAGGTGAGTACCCTGACTAAATAGTGTCAGGAGAACCACCTCTCACTCAACATTGACAAGATTCTGGAGAATTCAGGAGAAAGAGCAGAGTACACACACCCATCACCATCGACAAGACAACTGTGGAGCAGGTAAACAGCTTTAAGTTCCTCGGCGTTCACATCACCGAGGATCTCACATGGTCTGCTCACACAGACGCAGTGCTGAAGAAGGCACATCAGCGCCTCTTCTTCCTGAGAAGGCTGAGGAAGTTTGGAACAAGCCCCAGCATCCTCAGATCCTTCTACACCTGCACTGTGGAGAGCATCCTGACCGGCTGCATCACCGCCTGGTTTGGAAACAGCACCGCTGGCAAGCGCAAAGCTCTGCAAAGGGTCGTGCGAACTGCCCGCCACATTAATGGAGGTGAGCTTCCCTCCCTCCAGGACATCTACACCAGGCGGTGCATGAGGAAAGCCCGGAGGATTATCAAAGACTCCAGCCACCCGTCCTACAGACTGCTCTCTCTGCTGCCCTCAGGGAGACGTCTCCGCAGCATCCGATCCCGCACTAGCCGACTGAGGGATAGCTTATTCCCTCAGGCTAATGAACAGAAAAAAACTAACACACCCTACAGCACACTCCCACTTTACAACATGCACTGCACTTTAACACAGTTCAACTGGACTACACGCACACAATGCACAAACACAACAACCTATCTGCTACCACTGGATACCATGCAATGCACATATATGACATTGAGTATCCGGCCTATGTAAATCTGTTGCAACTTTTATTTTTATATTTTATTTTGTATTATTTTATTTTTTTTTTTCGCATACCATTGTGTATATAGGTGTACATAATGTAAAATGTGTACATTTTGTGTATAATGTGTATTGATAACTGCAAGTATGTCTAATAGTACACTGTGTGTACTGACTATATGTATGTGCATTCTGCACATTGTCTTCTGTGTAAGTATGTACTCACTATATGTAAATTGTTTCTGCACTGTCTGGAGCACGCTCTCAAGTATTTCACTCACCAAGGCATATGTGCTGTGGTGATGTGACAATAAAAGTGATTTGATTTGATTTGAACTGTGTGTGTCATTGAAACGCAAATTTAGCTGCTATGATAAATGGATGTTAAAGATAATTCTATCATTGGCAATGGTCAGATGGCAAAATTCACTGTTTAAACTATAATGTTTACAGTCTCAACAACGCTTCCAATTGTAACAGTGACGTTATCAGAAGTCAGATTTGAACCCATGCCTCCATGCAGAGACCGGAAACCTCACCAACTGAGAAGGAGATAACACCTTGAGTGTGGCCCTTAGACCTTTCGGCCATTCTGACATAATGATAAATGGATGTTAAAGATAATTATATCATTGGAAATAGTCAGATGGCTAAATAAACTGTTTAAACTATAATGTTTACAGTCTCAACAACGCTTCCAATTATTAAAGTGACATCGTCAGAAGTCAGATTTGAACCCACGCTTCCATGTGGAGACCAGAAACCTCACCAGCTGAGAAAGAGATAACACCTTGGGTCTGTCGCCTTAGACTGCTCAGCCATTCTGACATATGGATAAATGGATGTTAAAGACAATTCTATCATTGGCATTGGTCAGATGCATAATAAACACTTAAAAAGATAATATGTGCAGTCTCAACAACGCTTCCAATTGTAAAAGACACGTTGTCAAAAGTGGGATTTGAACCCACGCCTCTATGTGGAGACCAGAAACCTCACCAACTGAGAAGGAGATAACACCTTGAGTCTGGCGCCTTAGACGGCTCGGCCATTCTGACATATGGATAAATGGATGTTAAAGATAATTCTATCATTGGCAAAGGTCAGATGGCAAAATAAACTGTTTAAACTATAATGTCCCTCATAACACCCGCATGCCAAAAAATCAACCAGTGCCCATACCCAAGAAAACAATGCACATGACACTGGAGGCCGGCTCTGACCCCCATCTTCCCTGGTCGCTATCACAAACAGAATCTGTGTGCACTGGACCCCTATGCTTCAGCATACCCAGCTAACCACAGACGAGCTAACTGGAGCATTGACGATGCTTGCTCTCTCTCCCACCTGGAAAATAAGAACACTTATGTGAGAATGCTGTTCGTGGATTATAGTTCGGCATTTAACACCATAGTGCCTGCCACACTGGTTGCGAAGCTCCAGAGTCTGGGACTGAACAGATCTCTGTGCAGCTGGATCCTGGACTTCCTGACAGGCAGATGTCAGGTGGTCAGAATGGGCAACAACACCTCATCTCCCCTGACCTTCAACATGGTGCTCGCAGGGCTGCATCCTCAGCCCACTCCTGTACTCCGTGTACACACACGACTGTACAGCAACACACAGCTCCAACGTCATCGCCAAATTTGCTGATGACACAACGGTGATAGGCCTGATCACCGACAACGATGAGACGGCCTACAGAGAGGAGGTGAGTACCCTGACTAAATGGTGTCAGGAGAACCACCTCTCACTCAACATCGACAAGACCAAGGAGCTGGTGGTGGATCACAGGAGACAGAGCAGAGAACACACACCCATCACCATCGACAAGACACCTGTGAGCAGCTTTAAGTTCCTCGGCGTTCACATCACTGAGGATCTCACATGGTCTGCTCACACAGATGCAGTGCTGAAGAAGGCACATCAGCGTCTCTTCTTCCTGAGACGGCTGAGGAAGTTTGGAATGAGCCCCAGAATCCTCAGATCCTTCTACACATGCACTGTGGAGAGCATCCTGACCGGTTGCATCACCGCCTGGTTTGGAAACAGCACCGCTGGCAACCGCAGGGCTCTGCAAAGGGTCGTGCGAACTGCCCGCCACATTGTTGGAGGTGAGCTTCCCTCCCTCCAGGACATCTACACCAGGCGGTGTACAAGGAAAGCCCGGAGGATTATCAAAGACTCCAGCCACCCATCCCACAGTCTGCTCTCTCTGTTGCCCTCAGGGAGACGTCTCCGCAGCATCCGATCCCGCACTAGCCGACTGAGGGACAGCTTTTTCCCTCAGGCTATCAGGCTAATGAACAGTCAGAAATGACCCACCCTACAACACACTCCCACTCACACAACATGCCATGCACTGCACTTTAACACAGTTCTACCGGACTACACGCACACACTGCACTAGCACATCTGCTATCACTGGACATCACACAAAAGCACTTCCACGACACCACACTGCATATGTATAATCTGTTGCACCTCTGCACAACTATCTGCTGCTCAACCAATCTGCTGTACATTTATAATCTGCTGCACCTTCACATTATTACTATGCATAGATTACATAATGTATAGATTGTGTACATACTGTGTATAATGTGTAGTTGTTAACGATAACGAAGTATGTCTTTATAGTACACCATGTGTACTGAGTATATGTATGTGTATTTTGCACATTGTCTTCTGTACAGTCTGTAAATACGTACTGTCCATATGTAAATTGTTGTGTCTTGTTTTGTTTTTTTTGCACTGTCTGGAGCACGCTCGCAAGAATGTCACTCACCAAGGCACTTGTGCTGTGGTGATGTGACAATAAAAGTGATTTGATTTGATTTGATTTGATTTAATGTTTACAGTCTCAACAACGCTTCCAACTGTAAAAAAAACATTGTCAGAAGTGGGATTTGAACAAGAGAAGGAGATAACTTCCAGACTGTAAAAGAAAATGTTAAAGATAATTCTATCATTGGAAATGGTCAGATGGCAAAATAAACTGTGTTTGAACCACGCCTCCATGTAGAGACCAGAAAGGAGATATCCTCAAACTGAGAAGGAGATAATTGGAAATGGTCACCTTGAGTCTGGCGCCTTAGACCGCTCGGCCATTCTGACATATGGATAAATGGATGTTAAAGATAATTCTATCATTGGAAATGGTCAGATGGCAAAATAAACTGTTTAAACTATAATGTTTACAGTCTCAACAATGCTTCCAATTGTAAAAGAGACATTGTCAGAAGTGGGATTTGAACCCACGCCTCCATGTAGAGACCAGAAACCTCACCAACTGAGAAGGAGATATCACCTTGAGTCTGGCGCCTTAGACCGTTCGGCAATTCTGACATATGGATAAATGGATGTTAAAGACAATTCTATCATTGGCATTTGTCAGATGCATAATAAACACTAAAAAAGATAATATGTGCAGTCTCAACAACGCTTCCAATTGTAAAAGACATGTTGTCAAAAGTGGGATTTTAACCCACGCCTCAATGCAGAGACCAGAAACCTCACCAACTGAAAAGGTGATAACACCTTGAGTCTGGCGCCTTAGACCGCTCGGCCATTCTGACCTATGGATAAATGGATGTTAAAGATAATTCTATCATTGGCAAAGGTCAGATGGCAAAATACAACGTTTAAACTATAATGTTTACAGTCTCAACAACGCTTCCAATTGTAAAAGAGACGGTGTCAGAAGTGGGATTTGATCGCACGCTTCTTGGAACACGATTCAAATTACAGATTGCGTTGCACTCTTTAATCTACAAATACCATCTATTTTTAGCAGCAAACAAAAAAAAATCCAGTGTTCTGCTGGAATCCTCAAGACTTTCATTTTTGCATCAACTACCGCTTTAGCGACGGTCTTCTTCCTCTTGGCCGCAAAGCCTTTGTAGTATTGAGGTCCTCCTCAACAGAAAGCTAATTGAATAATTGTGAAAAATAGAGATATTGTTCACGCCCAGTTTCGAACTGAGGACCTTTCACATATTAGGCGAACTGATAACCACTACACTAGGAAAATCTTTAAGTGCACGCTCGGTGAAAAGCGCATAAAGGTAAAGAATTCTTAAGGCAACTGAAAGCGCAATCATACTTTTCTTCAAAAGAACAGCTGTTTCTATTTGGTTTTGAACCGAGGACTTTTCTCGTGTAAGGCGAACGCGATGACCACTACACTACAGAAACCTGCAGCCAGGGCTGAGTCTGAATTTTCCATCGCATGCTTCTTGGAACACGATTCAAATTACAGATTGCGTTGCACTCTTTAATCTGCAAATACCATCTATTATTAGCAGAAAAAAAAAAAATGTCCGTCGTTCTGCTGGAATCCTCAAGACTTCATTTTTGCATCAACTACAGCTTTAGCGACGGTCTTCATCCCTCTTGGCCGCAAAGCCTTTGTAGTATTGAGGTCCTCCTCAACAGAAAGCTAATTGAACAATTGTAAAAAAATAGAGAGATTGTTCCCGCCCAGTTTCGAACTGGGGACCTTTCGCGTGTGAGGTGAACGTGATGACCACTACACTAAAGAAACCTGCAGCCAGGGCTGAGTCTGACTTTTCTATCGCACGCTTCTTGGAACACAAATCAAACTACAGATTGCGTTGCACTGTTTAATCTGCAAATACCTTCTATTTTTAGCTGCAAACTAAGCATTTTTTCCAGTGCTCTACTGGAATCCTCAATACTTTCATTTTTGCATCAACTAAAGCTTTAGTTCCACAATTGTTCAATTAGCTTTCTGTTGAGGAGGAACTCAACACTACAAAGGCTTTGCGGCCAAGAGGGACGAAGACCGTTGCTAAAATTGTAGTTGATGCAAAAATGAAAGTCTTGAGGATTCCAGCAGAGCACTGGAAAAAATGCTTAGTTTGCTGCAAAAAATAGAAGGTATTTGCAGATTAAAGAGTGCAACGCAATCTGTAGTTTGATTCGCGTTCCAAGAAGCGTGCGATGGAAAAGTCAGACTCAGCCCTGTCTGCAGGTTTCTGTAGTGTAGTGGTCATCACGTTCACCTTACACGCGAAAAGTCCTCGGTTTGAAACCGAGTAGAAACAGCTGTTCCCTTTTGAAGAAAAGTAAGAACCCTTTGCACTGTCAGTTGCCTTAAGAACGCTTTACCTTTATGTGCTTTTCACAGAGCGTGCAGCTAAAGATTTCGGCTTGCTTCCAAAAGACAGGGTTCCATAGTGTAGTGGTTATCACGATCGCCTAACACGCGAAAGGTCCCCAGTTTGAAATTGGGCGGAACAATCTATCTATTTTTCACAAATGTTCAATTAGCTTTCTGTTGAGGAGGAACTCAACACTACAAAGGCTTTGCGGCCAAGAGGGACAAAGACCGTCGCTAAAGCTGTAGTTGATGCAAAAATGAAAGTCTTGAGGATTCCAGCAGAGCACTATAAAAAATGCTTAGTTTGCTGCTAAAAATAGAAGGTATTTGCAGATTAAAGAGTGCAACGCAATCTGTAGTTTGATTCGCGTTCCAAGAAGCGTGCGATGGAAAAGTCAGACTCAGCCCTGGCTGCAGGTTTCTGTAGTGTAGTGGTCATCATGTGACTTTACACGCGGAAAGTCAGTGGTTAGAAACCGAGTAGAAACAGCTGTTCACTTTTGAAGAAAAGTATGAACCCTTTGCACTGTCAGTTGCCTTAAGAACGCTTTATCTTTATGCGCTTTTCACAGAGCGTCCAGCTAAAAATTTTGGCTTGCTTTCCAGAAGAAAGGGTTCTGTAGTGTAGTGGTTATCACGTTCGCCTAACACGCGAAAGGTCCCCAGTTCAAAACTGGGAGGGTACAATCTCACTATTTTTCACAATTGTTCAATTAGCTTTCTGTTGAGGAGGACATCAACACTACAAAGGCTTTGCGGCCAAGAGGGATGAAGACCATCGCTAAAGCTGTAGTTGATGCAAAAATGAAAGTCTTGAGGATTCCAGCAGAGCACTGGAAAAAATGCTTAGTTTGCTGCAAAAATTAGAAGGTATTTGCAGATTAAAGAGTGCAACCTAATCTGTAGTTTGATTCGCATTCCAAGAAGCGTGCGATGGAAAAGTCAGACTCAGCCCTGGCTGCAGGTTTCTGTAGTGTAATGGTCATCACGTTCGCCTTCGCGAAAGGTCCTCGGTTCGAAACCGAGTAGAAACTGCTGTTCCCGTTTGAAGAAAAGTATGAACCCTTTGCGCTGTCAGTTGCCTTAAGTGCGCTTTACCTTTATGCGCTTTTCACAGAGCGTGCACCTAAAGATTTCGGCTTGCTTCCAAAAGACAGGGTTCTGTAGTGTAGTGGTTATCACGTTCGCCTAACACGCGAAAGGTCCCCAGTTTGAAATTGGGTGGGAACAATCTCTCTATTTTTCACAAATGTTCAATTAGCTTTCTGTTGAGGAGGAACTCAACACTACAAAGGCTTTGCGGCCAAGAGGGACAAAGACCGTCGCTAAAGCTGTAGTTGATGCAAAAATGAAAGTCTTGAGGATTCCAGCAGAGCACTATAAAAAATGCTTAGTTTGCTGCTAAAAATAGAAGGTATTTGCAGATTAAAGAGTGCAACGCAATCTGTAGTTTGATTCGCGTTCCAAGAAGCGTGCGATGGAAAAGTCAGACTCAGCCCTGGCTGCAGGTTTCTGTAGTGTAGTGGTCATCACGTTCACCTTACACGCGAAAAGTCAGCGGTTAGAAACCGAGTAGAAACAGCTGTTCACTTTTGAAGAAAAGTATGAACCCTTTGCGCTGTCAGTTGCCTTAAGAACGCTTTATCTTTATGCGCTTTTCACAGAGCGTCCAGCTAAAAATTTTGGCTTGCTTCCAGAAGAAAGGGTTCTGTAGTGTAGTGGTTATCACGTTCGCCTAACATGCGAAAGGTCCCCAGTTCAAAACTGGGAGGGTACAATCTCACTATTTTTCACAATTGTTCAATTAGCTTTCTGTTGAGGAGGAACTCAACACTACAAAGGCTTTGCGGCCAAGAGGGACGAAGACCGTCGCTAAAGCTGTAGTTGATGCAAAAATGAAAGTCTTGAGGATTCCAAGCAGAGCACTGGAAAAAATGCTTAGTTTGCTGCTAAAAATAGAAGGTATTTGCAGATTAAAGAGTGCAACGCAATCTGTAGTTTGATTCGTGTTCCAAGAAGCGTGCGATGGAAAAGTCAGACTCAGCCCTGTCTGCAGGTTTCTGTAGTGTAGTGGTCATCACGTTCACCTTACACGCGAAAAGTCCTCGGTTTGAAACCGAGTAGAAACAGCTGTTCCCTTTTGAAGAAAAGTAAGAACCCTTTGCACTGTCAGTTGCCTTAAGAACGCTTTACCTTTATGTGCTTTTCACAGAGCGTGCAGCTAAAGATTTCGGCTTGCTTCCAAAAGACAGGGTTCCATAGTGTAGTGGTTATCACGATCGCCTAACACGCGAAAGGTCCCCAGTTTGAAATTGGGCGGGAACAATCTATCTATTTTTCACAAATGTTCAATTAGCTTTCTGTTGAGGAGGAACTCAACACTACAAAGGCTTTGCGGCCAAGAGGGACAAAGACCGTCGCTAAAGCTGTAGTTGATGCAAAAATGAAAGTCTTGAGGATTCCAGCAGAGCACTAAAAAATAAAAAATGCTTTTTAAAGAGTGCAACGCAATGTTTGATTCTGCTAAAAATAGAAGGTATTTGCAGATTAAAGAGTGCAACGCAATCTGTAGTTTGATTCGCGTTCCAAGAAGCGTGCGATGGAAAAGTCAGACTCAGCCCTGGCTGCAGGTTTCTGTAGTGTAGTGGTCATCACTTTCACCTTCTTCTTTTCCTCTTCCACACGCGAAAGTCAGTGGTTAAAACCGAGTAGAAACAGCTGTTCCTTTTGAAGAAAAGTATGAACCCTTTGCGCTGTCAGTTGCCTTAAGAACGCTTTACAGGCTTTATTCAAAACTGCAATCTCACTATTTTCACAATTGCTTTTCAGGAGGACAGAGAGGGATGAAGACGTAAAGCTGTAGTTGATGCAAAAATGAAAGTCTAAAGAATTTGCTTAGTTTGCTTGCTTAAAGAGTGCAACAGTAGTTTGAAGCGTTCCAAGAAGCGTGCAATGGTTTGGCTGTAGTGTAGTGGTTCATCACGTCAGCGGTCGAGTAGAAACAGCTGTTCAGCTTTTGAAGAAAAGTATGAACCCTTTGCGCTGTCAGTTGCCTTAAGAACGAAATAGGTCCCCAGTTCAAAAATTTTGGCATTGCTTCCAGAAGAAAGGGTTTTTTCACAACACGCGAAAGGTTTCAAAACTGTTCAATTAGCTTTCTGTTGAGGAGGACATCAACACTACAAAGGCTTTGCGGCCAAGAGGGACGAAGACCGTCGCTAAAGCTGTAGTTGATACAAAAATGAAAGTCTTGAGGATTCCAACAGAGCACTGGAAAAAATGCTTAGTTTGCTGCAAAAAATAGAAGGTATTTGCAGATTAAAGAGTGCAACGCAATCTGTAGTTTGATTCGCGTTCCAAGAAGCGTGCGATGGAAAAGTCAGACTCAGCCCTGTCTGCAGGTTTCTGTAGTGTAGTGGTCATCACGTTCACCTTACACGCGAAAAGTCCTCGGTTTGAAACCGAGTAGAAACAGCTGTTCCCTTTTGAAGAAAAGTAAGAACCCTTTGCACTGTCAGTTGCCTTAAGAACGCTTTACCTTTATGTGCTTTTCACAGAGCGTGCAGCTAAAGATTTCGGCTTGCTTCCAAAAGACAGGGTTCCATAGTGTAGTGGTTATCACGATCGCCTAACACGTGAAAGGTCCCCAGTTTGAAATTGGGCGGGAACAATCTATCTATTTTTCACAATTGTTCAATTAGCTTTCTGTTGAGGAGGAACTCAACACTACAAAGGCTTTGCGGCCAAGAGGGACAAAGACCGTCGCTAAAGCTGTAGTTGATGCAAAAATGAAAGTCTTGAGGATTCTGGGTAAAAGTCCGCCCCAACAACCGTAAAATAAGTTACAGTGGTCAAGCACCATATCTGTGTAATTCACCCATATCCAAGTCCAAAATCCAACATTATCAAGTGAACAGCTGTAGCTTATTTGACGGGACTACACAGGCTTTCCGTGATGACCTTTTTCAGTGTAATATTAATATTGATGAGTTGTAATGTATATTAACTTGTCACAGGGTGTTTTCTGAGTGTACTACTGTACGTTTTGCATATAAAATTAAAATAAACTTAAATACTGACTTTTTTAATGCATTGTCCACGAAAGCCTGTGGAGTCCCCGTCAAATAAGTTACGAGTGGTCATGCACCATATGTGGTGTAAATCACCAAAATCCAACTCCAAAATCCAACATTATCAAGTGACAGCTGTAACTTATTTGACGGACCTACATAGGCTTTCCGTGGACAGTCTTTTTTTTCAGTGTAAACATTAATATTGATGAGTTGTAATGTATATTAATCTGTCACAGGTGTTTCCTGAATGTAGTACTGTAAGTTTTGCATAATAAAATTATAATAAACTTAAATAATGACTTATTAATGCATTGTCCACGGAAAGCCTGTGAGACCCCATCAAATAAGTTCGAGTGGTCATGCACCATATGTGGTGTAAATCACCAAATCCAACTCCAAAAATCCAACATCTCAAGCGACAGCTGTAACTTATTTGACGGACCTACATAGGCTTTCCGTGGACGACTTTTTTCAGTGTAAATATTAATATTGATGATTTGTAACGTATATTAACTTGTCACAGGGTGTTTCCTGAGTGTAGTACTGTACGTTTTGCATAATAAAATTATAATAAATTAAATAATGACTTATTAATACATTGTCCATGGAAAGCCTGTGGGAGTCCCCGTCAAATAAGTTACGAGTGGTCATGCACCATATGTGGTGTAAATCACCAAAATCCAACTCCAAAATCCAACATTATCAAGTACAGCTGTAACTTATTTGACGGGACCTACATAGGCTTTCCGTGGACACATTTTTCAGTGTAAATATTAATATTGATGAGTTGTACTATATTAACTTGTCACAGGGTGTTTCCTGAGTGTAGTACTGTACGGTTTGCATAATAAAATTATAATAAACTTAAATAATGACTTATTAATACATTGTCCATGGAAGCCTGTGGAGTCCCCGTCAAATAAGTTACGAGTGGTCATGCACCATATGTGGTGTAAATCACCAAAATCCAACTCCAAAATCCAACATTATCAAGTGACAGCTGTAACTTATTTGACGGGACCTACATAGGCTTTCCGTGGACGGACATTTTTCAGTGTAAATATTAATATTGATGATTGTAACGATATTAACTTGTCACAGGGTGTTTCCTGAGTGTAGTACTGTACGTTTTGCATAATACAATTATAATAAACTTAAATAATGACTTATTAATACATTGTCCATGGAAAGCCTGTGGAGTCCCCGTCAAATAAGTTACGAGTGGTCATGCACCATAAGTGGTGTAAATCACCAAAATCCAACACCAAAATCCAACATTATCAAGTGACAGCTGTAACTTATTTACGGGACCTACACAGGGCTTTCCGTGGACGGACCTTTTCAGCGTAAATATTAATATTGATGAGTTGTAATGTATTTAACTTGTCACAGGGTGTTTTCTGAGTGTAATACTGTACGTTTTGCATAATACAATTATAATAAACTTAAATAATGACTTATTAATGCATTGCCTTCCAAGCAGTTGACCCGGGTTCGATTCCGGCCAACGCATTTCATTGGGCTCGGGCAGAAGTCAATGCGGAACTCTTTTTGTGACATCTGGTGAAACTTTTGGATGAGTTGTTCGACAGCAGAAAATAACTAGCTCTCCCCGTCTGGGAATCGAACCCAGGTCTTCCGCGTGACAGGCGGAGATACTGTGCACTTTACTAACGAGGAGATGGGCAGGGACTTGCCCCAGACAACGACACTGCCCCGACATCACTAAACAAAGCATGTCTTTTTCCTATGCTGGCCCAGCCCTTACACCATAAAATACCAGCTCGACCATCATGAGCTGAAGTCACTTAGCATTTGGAATGCTGCATGTTACAGGGATCATTATTTCTACTGTTTTTTTTCTACATCTTCTCAGATTGGGCATGAGAAAAGTGATTGCGTTACCTTGATTGGGCTTGTGATTATTGGGTTAAAACTTTTTTTTTTTTTTTTTTTTACTTTAAGTCCTCCCGTTTGGTGTGAGGGGATGACGAAAAGCATGTGGGCAGGGATCGCACCCTAGATTACACTTGGCGAGCGTAGTGGTTTACCTCAGGGTGTGCACAGGCCCAAGGGGCTGGAGACCAACTTGAGTTTCTCTTCGTTGTCGCATTAAAATTTTCGCCTTTTATTAAAGATTTCCGTGGAGGGAACTTTTGTGAGTGCGATCTGTATTTTTGGAGACTCTGCTCACAGCAGAGCTACACTGAATGTCAAAAGCAGAGTGAATTTGACTGTCTACCAACAAGCAGTGAAGGACATGCAGCTGGTCATTTTCTGTATTTGCAGCCTTTGCAGTCCACGCGTCACGCCTTTATATTTATTTAGCCATATGGACAGACAGAGCTTTCTTGCACATGATGGGATCCAAACCCTGGACATGCTCTCTTTAGGTTTGGCCCAAACAAAGATCGCTTTCAGCTCCTGAAGGCCTATAAGCGACACGTGTACCTGTACCAACAAAAGTTGCAGGGCATTGGTGGTTCAATGGTAGAATTCTCGCCTGCCACGTGGGAGATCCGGGTCCAATTCCCGGCCAATGCAAGGACAGCCTCCTTTTAAGTAGGATGCGGGCTTGCACAATCAGTAAAAATGCTCAAACTTCAGAGCTGAAGCGATCTTTGTTTGGGCCCAACCCTGAAGAGATCATTCGTTTTTGCGGTGTGGCTACCTTTGTTCAGAGACTCAAGAGACAATATCTGTTCATAAAATGGCCTTGAAACGTCTTCCGTTTATATCTCAGTTGTTTAACGGTAGTGTTGGTCGAATTGCTCCAGTAGTTTTTTACCTCAGGGAGCGCACAGGCCAAAGGGTTTGGAGACAAAACTCGAGTTTCTCTTCATTATCACATGAATCTTTCGCCTTTTACTAAAGATTTCCGTGGAGGGGATCTTTTGCGAGTGATCTGTATTTTTGGGACTCTGCTTACTGCAAGCTACACTGGAATTTCAAAAGCAGAGTGAATTTGACTGTCTACCAGCACGCAGTGGAAGGAAATGCAGCTGGTCAATTGTCTCTACTTTCACCTTTGCGGTCCCTGTGTCACGCCTTCATATTTATTTAGCCAGCGTGGAAAGACAGAGCTTTTTTATATGAAATGGGATCCAAACCCTACACGCGAAAGGTCTAGGTTCAAAACCGAGTGGAAACAGCTGTTTCCTTTTGAAGAAAAGTATGAACCCTTTGCGCTGTCAGTTGCCTTAAGAACGCTTTACCTTTATGCGCTTTTCACCGAGCGTGCACCTAAAGATTTCGGCTTGCTTCCAGAAGACAGGTTTCCGTAGTGTAGTGGTTATCACGTTCGCCTAACACGCGAAAGGTCCCCAGTTTGAAACTGGGCGGGAACAATCTCTCTATTTTTCACAATTGTTCAATTAGCTTTCTGTTGAGGAGGAACTCAACACTACAAAGGCTTTGCGGCCAAGAGGGACGAAGACCGTCGCTAAAGCTGTAGTTGATGCAAAAATGAAAGTCTTGAGGATTCCAGCAGAGCACTGGAAAAATGCTTTGTTTGCTGCTAAAAATAGAAGGTATTTGCAGATTAAAGAGTGCAACGCAATCTGTAGTTTGATTCGTGTTCCAAGAAGCGTGCGATGGAAAAGACAGACTCAGCCCTGACTGCAGGTTTCTGTAGTGTAGTGGTCATCTCTTTCACTTACACGCGAAAGGTCCTAGGTTCAAAACCGAGTGGAAACAGCTGTTCCATTTGAAGAAAAGTATGAACCCTTTGCGCTGTCAGTTGCCTTAAGAACGCTTTACCTTTATGCGCTTTCACCGAGCGTGCACCTAAAGATTTCGGCTTGCTTCCAGGAGACAGGTTTCCGTAGTGTAGTGGTTATCACGTTCGCCTAACACGCGAAAGGTCCCCAGTTCAAAACTGGGCGGGAACAATCTCTCTATTTTTCACAATTGTTCAATTAGCTTTCCGTTGAGGAGGAACTCAACACTACAAAGCTTTGCGGCCAAGAGGGACGAAGACCGTCGCTAAAGCTGTAGTTGATGCAAAAATGAAAGTCTTGAGGATTCCGGGGTAGCACCCCAACAACCGAAAATAAGTTACAGTGGTCAAGCACCAATGGTGTAAAAATTCACCATATCCAAGTCCACAAATCCAATTATCAAGTGACAGCTTATCATATTTGCGGACCTACACAGCTTCCGTGGATGGACCTTTTTCAGTGTAATATAATATGAAGTTTAATGTATTAACTGGTCACGGGTGTTTTCTGAGTGTATTAAGCGTTTTGCAGAAATAAAATTATAATAAACGTAAAATAATGCAAATAAGCATTGCACGGAAAGCCTGTGGAGTCCCCATCAAATAGTTACGAGTTTGATGCCCAATTGGTGTAAATCACACCAAATCCAACTCAAAATCCAACATTTATCAAGTGACAGCTTCTTATTTGAGAACATTAGCTTTCCGTGACGTTCTCTTTTCAGTGTAAACAATGCTTGAAGTTGTAAGTAATATTAATATGTCAGGGTGTTTCTGAATGTAGTACTGAAGTTTGCATAATAAAATTATAATAAACTTAAATAATGCTTAATTAATGCATTGTCCCACAGAAACCTGGGAGACCCCGTCAAATAAGTTACAGTTTCACCATGTGGTGTAAATCACCAAATCCAACCAACTCCAAAATCCAACATTATCAAGTGACAGCTAACTTATTTGACGGGACCTACATAGGTCCGTGGACGGACATTTTTCATGTAAATATTAATATTGATGAAGTTGTAACGTATATTAACTTGTCACAGGGTTTCCTGAGTGTAGTACTGTACGTTTTGCATAATAAAATTATAATAAACTTAAATAATGACTTAAATACATTGTCTATGGAAAGCCTGTGTGTCCCCGTCAAATAAGTTACGTTCATGCAAATGTGGTGTAAATCCCAAAATCCAACTCCAAATCCAACATTATCAGTGAAACAGCTGTAACTTATTTGACGGGACCTACATAGGCTTTCCGTGGGTGGGACGGAATTTTTCAGTGTAAAATTAATATTGTATGAACGTATATTAACTTTCACAGGGTGTTTCGAGTGTAGTACTGTCAGTTGCATAATAAAATTATAATAAACTTAAATAATGAACGCTTTAATACCTTTATGCGAAAGCTTTGGAGTCACCCGAAATAAGTTACGTGCATGCACTATGTGGTGTAAATCACCAAAATCCAACCAAAATCCAACATTATCAAGACAGCTTAACTTATTTGACGGCTACACAGGCTTTCCGTGGACGGACCTTCCAGCGTAAATATTAATATTGATGAGTTGTAATGTATATTAACTTGTCAGGTTTCTGTAGTGTAATACTGTGTTTTGTTACAATTATAATAAACAAATAATGACTTATTAATGTTCCTTCCAAGCAGTTGACACGGGTTCGATTCCCGGCCAACGCATTTCATTGGGCTCGGCAAAGTCAATGCGGAACTCTTTTTGTGACCTGGTGAAACTTTTGGAGTTTCGAAAGAAAATAACTGCTCTCCCCGTCTGGGAATCGAAACCAGGTCTTCCGCGTGAACAGATCTGTGCTTTACTAACGAGAGAGGTTAGCAGGGACTTGCCCCGACAACGACACTGCCCCGACATCACTAAACAAAGTTCTTTTTCCTATGCTGGCCCACCCTTACACCATAAAATACCAGCTCGACCATTGAGCTGAAGTCACTTAGTTGAGCTGCAGTTACAGGGATCATTATTTCTACTGTTTTTTTCTAACTTCTCAGAATTGGGGCATGAAAAAGGATTGCTTACCTGATTGGGCGGATATGGGTTAAAACATTTTTTTTTTTTTTTTTTACTTTAAGTCCTCCCGTTTGGTGTGAGGGATGACGAAAAGCATGTGGGCAGGGATCGGCACCCTAGATTACACTTGCGAGCGTAGTGGTTTACCTCAGGGTGTGCACAGGCCCAAGGGGCTGGAGACACAACTAGTTTCTCTTCGTTGTCGCATTAAAATTTTCGCCTTTTAAAAATTTCCGTGGAGGGGAACTTTTGTGAGTGCTTGATTTTTGGAGACTCTGCCAGCAGAGCTACACTGGAATGTCAAAAGCAGAGTGAATAAAAAGATACCAACAAGCAGTGGAAGGACATGCAGCTTCATTTTCTGTATTTGCAGCCTGCTACGCGTCACGCCTTTAATTTATAGCCAAGACAGACAGAGCTTTCTTGCATTGGGATCAAACCCTGATTCTCTTTAGGGTTTGGCCCAAACAAAGATGCTTCAGCTCCTGAAGGCCTATCAGCACGCGTGTATGTATACCAACAAAAGTGCAGGGCATTGGTGGTTCAGTAGAATTCTCGCCTGCCATGTGGGAGATCGGGTCCAATTCCCGCCAATGCAAGGACGCCTCCTTTTAAGAAGCGTGCACAATCAGAAAAATGCTCAAACTTCAGTCAGACTTTGTTTGGGCCCAACCCTGAAGAGATCATTCGTTTTTGCGTGTGGCTACTGCAGGTCAAGAGACAATTCTGTATAAAATGGCCTGAAACGTCTTCCGTTTTATATCTCATTTGTTAACGGTATGTTGGTCATCTCCAGTTTGTTTACCTCAGGGAGCGCACAGGCCAAAGGGTTTGGACAAAACGAGTTTCTCTTCAAACATGAATCTTTCGTTTTACTAAAGATTTCCGTGGAGGGGATGGTTTTGCGAGTGATCTGTATTTTTGGGGACTCTGCTTACAGCAGAGCTACACTGGAATTTCAAAAGCAGAGTGAATTTGACTGTTACCAGCACGCATGGGAAGGAAATGCAGCTTCAATTGTCTCTACTTTCAGCCTTTGCTGTCCCCTGTGTCACGCCTTCAATTTATTTAGCCAGCGTAAAGACAGAGCTTTTTTATATGAAAATGGGATCCAAACTACACGCGAAAGGTTGGTTCAAAACCGAGTGGAAACAGCTGTCCTTTTGAAGAAAAGTTGCCTTTTGCGCTGTCAGTTGCCTAACGCTTTACCTTTATGCGCTTTTCACCGAGCGTGCACTAAAATTTCGGCTTGCTTCCAGGAGACAGGTTTCCGTAGTGTAGTGGTTATCACGTTCGCCTAACACGCGAAGGTTCCCCAGTTCAAACTGGGGAGGTCCAGTTCGAAACTGGGCGGGAAACAATCTTTCTATTTTTCACAATTGTTCAATTAGCTTTCCGTTGAGGAGGAACTCAACACTAAAAAAGCTTTGCGGCCAAGAGGACGAAGACCGTCGCTAAAGCTGTAGTTGATGCAAAAATGAAAGTCTTGAGGATTCCAGCAGAACACTGGACTTTTTTTGTGTTTGCTGCTAAAAAATAGAAGGTATTTGCAGATTTAAAGAGTGCAAACGCAATCTGTAGTTTGATTCGTGTTCCAAGAAGCGTGCGATGGAAAAGACAGACTCGGCCCTGACTGCAGGTTTCTGTAGTGTAGTGGTCATCTCTTTCAACTTACACGCGAAAGGTCCTAGGTTCAAAACCGAGTGGAAACAGCTGTTTCCTTTTGAAGAAAAGTATGAAGCCTTTGCGCTGTCAGTTGCCTTAAGAACGCTTTACCTTTATGCGCTTTTCCACCGAGCTGCACCTAAAGATTTCGGCTTGCTGCCAGAAGACAGGTTTCCGTAGTGTAGTGGTTATCACGTTCGCCTAACACGTGAAAGGTCCCAGTTCAAAACTGGGCGGGAACAATCTCTCTAATTTTCACAATTGTTCAATTAGCTTTCCGTTGAAGAGAACTCAACACTACAAAGGCTTTGCGGACAAGAGGACGAAGACCGTCGCTAAAGCTGTAGTTGATGCAAAAATGAAGTCTTGAGATTCCGGGGTAAAAGTCCACCCCAACAACCGTAAAATAAGTTACGAGTGGTCAAGCACCATATATGTGTAATCACCCATATCCAAGTCCAAAATCCAACATTTATCAAGTGACAGCTGTAACATTTTGACGGGACCTACATAGGCTTTCCGTGGACAGTCTTTTTCAGTGTAAATATTAATATTGATGAGTTGTAATGTATATTAATATGTCACAGGGTGTTTTCTGAGTGTACTACTGTACGTTTTGCATAATAAAATTATAATAAACTTAAATAATTGACTTTTTAAATGCATTGTCCACGGAAAGCCTGTGGAGTCCCCGTCAAATAAGTTACGAGTGGTCATGCACCATATGTGGTGTAAATCACCAAAATCCAACTAACACCAAATCCAACATTATCAAGTGACAGCTGTAACTTATTTGACGGGACCTACATAGGCTTCCGTGGACAGTCTTTTTTCAGTGTAAACATTAATATTGATGAGTTGTAATGTATATTAATATGTCACAGGGTTTCCTGAATGTATACTGTAAGTTTTGCATAATACAATTATAATATAACTTAAATAATGACTTATTAATGCATTGTCCACGGAAAGCCTGTGGAGACCCCCCGTCAAAATAAGTTACGAGTGTCATGCACCATATGTGGTGTAAATCACCAAATCCAACTCCAAAATCCAACATTAATCAAGTGACAGCTGTAACTTATTTGACGGGACCTACATAGGCTTTCCGTGGACGGACATTTTTCAGTGTAAATATTAATATTGATGAGTTGTAACGTATTATTAACTTGTCACAGGGTGTTTCCTGATGTATACTGTACGTTTTGCATAATAAAATTATAATAACTTAAATAATGACTTATTAATACATTGTCCATGAAAGCCTGTGGAGCCCCGTCAAATAAGTTACGAGTGGTCATGCACCATATGTGGTGTAAATCACCAAAATCCAACTCCAAAATCCAACATTATCAAGTGACAGCTTAACTTATTTGACGGGACCTACATAGGCTTTCCGTGTACGGACATTTTTCAGTGTAAATAAATATTGATGAGTTGTAACGTATATTAACTTGTCACAGGGTGTTTCCTGAGTGTATACTGTACGGTTTTGCATAATAAAATTATAATAAACTTAATAATGACTTATTAAACATTGTCCATGAAAGCCTTGGAGTCCCCGTCAAATAAGTTACGAGTGGTCATGCACCAATGTGGTGTAAAATCACCAAAATCCAACTCCAAAATCCAACATTATCAAGTGACAGTGTAACTTAATTGACGGGACCTACATAGGCTTTCCGTGGACGGACATTTTTCAGTGTAAATATTAATATTGATGAGTTTAATGTATATTAACTTGTCACAGGGTGTTTCCTGAGTGTACTACTGTACGTTTTGCATAATAAAATTATAATAAACTTAAATAATGACTTATTAATGCATTGCCTTCCAAGCAGTTGACCCGGGTTCGATTCCCGGCCAACGCATTTCATTGGGCTCGGGCAGAAGTCAATGCGGAACTCTTTTGTGACATCTGGTGAAACTTTTGGATGAGTCGTTCGACAGCAGAAAATAACTAGCTCTCCATCTCTGGGAATCGAACCCAGGTCTTCAGCGTGACAGGCGGAGATACTGTGCACTTTACTAACGAGGAGATGTGCAGCAGGGACTTGCCCCAGAAAACGACACTGCCCCGACATCACTAAACAAAGCATGTCTTTTTCCTATGCTGGCCCAGCCCTTACACCATAAAATACCAGCTCGACCATCATGAGCTGAAGTCACTTAGCATTGGAATGCTGCATGTTACAGGGATCATTATTTCTACTGTTTTTTTTCTACATCTTCTCAGATTGGGGCATGAGAAAAGTGATTGCGTTACCTTGATTGGGCTTGTGATTATTGGGTTAAAACTTTTTTTTTTTTTTTTTTTTTTACTTTAAGTCCTCCCGTTTGGTGTGAGGGGATGACGAAAAGCATGTGGGCAGGGATCGGCACCCTAGATTACACTTGGCGAGCGTAGTGGTTTTATACCTCAGGGTGTGCACAGGCCCAAGGGCTGGAGACACAACTTGAGTTTTCTCTTCGTTGTCGCATTAAATTTTCGCCTTTTACTAAAGATTTCCGTGGATGGGATCTTTGCGAGTGATCTGTATTTTTGGGGACTCTGCTTACAGCAGAGCTACACTGGAATTTCAAAAGCAGAGTGAATTTGACTGTCTACCAGCACGCAGTGGAAGGACATGCAGCTGGTCAATTTCTCTACTTTCAGCCTTTGCGGTCCCGTGTCACGCCTTCATATTTATTTAGCCAGCGTGGACAGACAGAGCTTTTTTATATGATGGGATCCAAACCTACATGCGAAAGGTCCCTAGGTTCAAAACCGAGTAGAAACAGCTGTTTCCTTTTGAAGAAAAGTATGAACACTTTGCGCTGTCATTGCCTTAAGATCCCTTTAAACCTTTAAAAGCCTTTTTCACCGAGCGTGCACCAAAAGATTTCGGCTTGCTGCAAGAAGACAGTTTCCGTAGTGTAGTGGTTATCACGTTCGGCTAACACGCGAAAAGGTCCCCAGTTCCGAAACTGGCGGGAACAATTCCTCTATTTTTCACACTATTGTTCCATAGCTTTCCGTTGAGGAGAACTCAACACCAAAAAGGCTTTGCGGCCAAGAGGACGAAGACCGTCGCTAAAGCTGTATTGATGCAAAAATGAAAGTCTTGAGGATTCCAAGCAGAACACGGACTTTTTTTGTGTTTGCTGCTAAAAATAGAAGGTATTTTGCAGATTAAGAGTGCAACGCAATCTGTAGTTTTTGATTCTGTTCCCAAGAAAGGCTTGCGATGGAAAAGACAGACTCGCTCTGACTGCAGGTTTCTGTATAGTGGTCCCACTCTTTCACCTTACACGTGAAAGGTCTAGGTTCAAAACCGAGTGGAAACAGCTGTTTCCTTTTGAAGAAAATATGAACCCTTTGCGCTGTCAGTTGCCTTAAGAACGCTTTAACCTTTATGCGCTTTTCACCGAGCGTGCACCTAAAGATTTCGGCTTGCTTCCAGGAGACAGGTTTCCGTATTGTAGTGGTTATCACGTTTGCCTCACATCAAAGGTCCCCAGTTTCGAAACTGGCGGGAACAATCTCTCTATTTTTTCACATTGTTCAATTAGCTTTCCGTTGAGGAGGAACTCAACACTAAAAAAGCTTTGCGGCCAAGAGGGACGAAGAACGTCGCTAAAGCTGTAGTTGATGCAAAAATGAAAGTCCTTGAGGATTCCAGCAGAACACTGGACTTTTTTTGTGTTTGCTGCTAAAAATGAAGGTATTTGCAGATTAAAGAGTGCAACGCAATCTGTAGTTTGATTCGTGTTCCAAGAAGCGTGCGATGAAAAGACAGACTCGGCCCTGACTGCAGGTTTCTGTAGTGTAGTGGTCATCTCTTTCACCTTACACGCGAAAGGTCCTAGGTTCAAAACCGAGTGGAAACAGCTGTTTCCTTTTGAAGAAAAGTATGAACCCTTTGCGCTGTCAGTTGCCTTAAGAACGCTTTACCTTTATGCGCTTTTCACCGAGCGTGCACCTAAAGATTTCGGCTTGCTTCCAGGAGACAGGTTTCCGTAGTGTAGTGGTTATCACGTTCGACTCACACGCGAAAGGTCCTATCTCTATTTTTCACAATTGTTCAATTAGCTTTCCGTTGAGGAGGAACTCAACACTAAAAAGGCTTTGCGGCCAAGAGGGACGAAGACCGTCGCTAAAGCTGTAGTTGATGCAAAAATGAAAGTCTTGAGGATTCCAGCAGAACCTGGACTTTTTTTGTGTTGCTGCTAAAAATAGAAGGTATTTGCAGATTAAAGAGTGCAACGCAATCTGTAGTTTGATTCGTGTTCCAAGAAGCGTTGCGGGAAAAGACAGAGTCGTCGGCCCTGACTGCAGGTTTCTGTAGTGCGTAAGTCCTAGGTTCAAAACGAGTGGAAACAGCTGTTTCCTTTTGAAGAAAAGTAGACCCTTTGCGCTGTCAGTTGCCTTAAGAACGCTTTACCTTTATGCGCTTTTCACCGAGCGTGCACCTAAAGATTTCGGCTTGCTTCCAGGAGACAGGTTTCCGTAGTGTAGTGGTTATCACGTTTGCCTCACACGCGAAAGGTCCCCAGTTCGAAACTGGGCGGGAACAATCTCTCTATTTTTCACATTGTTCAATTAGCTTTCCGTTGAGGAGGAAACTCAACACTAAAAAGGCTTTGCGGCCAAGAGGGACGAAGACCGTCGCTAAAGCTGTAGTTGATGCAAAAATGAAAGTCTTGAGGATTCCAGCAGAACAAACTGGAATTTTTTTGTGTATGCTGCTAAAAAGAAGGTATTTGCAGATTAAAGAGTGCAATGCAATCTGAGTATTTGATTCGTGTTCCAAGAAGCGTGTACGATGGAAAAGACAGACTCGGCCCTGACTGCAGGTTTCTGTAGTGTATGGTCATTTTTCTCTTCACCTTACAACGCGAAAGTTCCTAGGGTCAAAACCGAGTGGAAACAGCTGTGTTCCTTTTGAAGAAAAGTACTGAACCCTTTGCGCTGTCAGTTGCCTTAAGAACGCTTTACCTTTATGCGCTTTCACCGAGCGTGCACCTAAAGATTATCGGCTTGCTTCCAGGAAACAGGTTTCCGTAGTGTAAGTGGTTATCACTGTTCGACTCACACGCGAAAAGGTCCAATCTCTATTTTATCACAATTGTTCAATAGCTTTCCGTTGAGGAGGAACTCAACACTAAAAAGGCTTTGCCCAAGAGGGACGAGACCGTCGCTAAAGCTGTAGTTGATGCAAAAATGAAAGTCTTGAGGATTCCAGCAGAACACTGGACTTTTTTTGTGTTTGCTGCTAAAAATAGAAGGTATTTGCAGATAAAGAGTGCAACGCAATCTGTAGTTTTGATTCGTGTTCCAAGAAGCGTGCGATGGAAAAGACGACTCGGCCCTGACTGCAGGTTTCTGTATGTAGTGGTCATCTCTTTCACCTACAACGCGAAAGGTCTAAGTTCAAAACCGAGTGGAAACAGCTGTTTCCTTTTGAAGAAAAGTAGGAAACCCTTTGCGCTGTCAGTTGCCTTAAGAACGCTTAAACTTATGCGCTTTTCACCGAGCTTGCACCTAAAGATTTCGGCTTGCTTCCAGGAGACAGGTTTCCGTAGTGTAGTGGTTATCACGTTCGACTCACACGCGAAAGGTCAATCTCTCTCTATTTTTCACAATTGTTCAATTAGCTTTCCGTTGAGGAGAACTCAACACTAAAAAGGCTTTGCGGCCAAGAGGGACGAAGACCGTCGCTAAAGCTGAAGTTGATGCAAAAATGAAAGTCTTGAGGATTCCAGCAGAACACTGGACTTTTTGTGTTTGTCTGCTAAAAATAGAAGTATTTGCAGATTAAAGAGTGCAACGCAATCCTGTAGTTTGTTTTATTTGATTCGTGTTCCAAGAAGCGTGCGATGGAAAAGACAGACACGGCCCTTACTGCAGGTTTCTGTATGTAGTGGTCATCTCTTTCAACTTACACGCGAAAGGTCCTAGGTTCAAAACCGATGGAAACAGCTGTTTCCTTTTGAAGAAAAGTATGAACCCTTTGCGCTGTCAGTTGCCTTAATAACGCTTTAACCTTTATGCGCTTTTCACAGAGCTGCACCTAAAGATTCGGCTTGCTGCCAGAAGACAGGTTTCCGTAGTGTAGGGTTATCCACGTTTTGCCTAACACGCGAAGGTCCCCAGTTCAACAACTGGGCGGGAACAATGCTCTCTAATTTTCACATCTGTTCAATTAGCTTTCCGTTAAGAGGAACTCAACACTACAAAAGGCTTTGCGGACAAGAGGACGAAGACCCGTCGCTAAAGCAGATAGTTATGCAAAAACATGAAAGTCTTGAGGATTCCGGGTAAAAGTCCACCCCAACAACCGTAAAATAAGTTACGAGTGGTCAAGCACCATATATGGTGTAATTCACCATATCCAAGTCCAAAATCCAACATTATCAAGTGACAGCTGTAACTTATTTGACGAACTACACAGCTTTCCGTGGATTACCTTTTCCAGTGTAAATATTAATATTGATGAGTTGTAATGTATATTAACTTGTCACAGGGTGTTTTCCTGAGTGTACTACTGTACGTTTTTGCATAATAAAATTATAATCAATTAAATAATGACTTTTTTAATGCATTGTCCCGAAAGCCTGTGGAGTCCCCGTCAAATAAGTTACAGTGGTCATGCTCCATAGTGGTGTAAATCACCAAAATCCAACTCCAAAATCCAACATTATCAAGTGACAGCTGTAACTTATTTGACGGACCTACATAGGCTTTCCGGGACGGTCTTTTTTTCAGTGTAAACATTAATATTGGATGAGTTTTAATGTATATAAAATGTCACAGGGTTGTTTTGAATGTAGTACTGTAAGTTTTGCATATTAAAATTAGAATAAACTTAAATAATGACTTATTAATGCATTGTCCACGGAAACCTGTGGAGACCCCGTCAAATAAGATAACTAGTCCATGCACCATATGTGGTGTAAATCACCAAAAATCCACTCCAAAATCCAACATTATCAAGTGACAGCTGTAACTTATTTGACGGGAACCTACATAGGCCTTTTCCGTGACGGACATTTTTCAGTGTAAATATTAATATTGATGAGTTGTAATCGTATATTAACTTGTCACAGGTGTGTTTCCTGAGTGTATACTGTACTTTTTGCATAATAAAATAATAATAACATAAATAATGACTTATAAAACATTGGCCATTGAAACCCTGTGGATCCCCGTCAAATAAGTTACGAGTGGTCATGCACCATAAGTGGTGTAAATCACCAAAATCCAACTCCAAAATCCAACATTACCAAGTGATAGCTGTAACTTATTTGACGGGACCTCACAGCTTTCCGTGGACGGACCTTTTTCAGCAGTAAATATTAAATTGATGAGTTGTAATGTATATTAACTTGTCACAGGGTGTTTTATGAGTGTACTACTGTACGTTTTGCATAATAAAATTATAATAAACTTAAATAATGACTTATTAATGCATTAATAAGAATGGAAATAGGAGACAGGTTTCTGTAGTGTAGTGGTTATCACGTTCGCCTTACACGCGAAAGGTCCTAGGTTCAAAACCGAGTGGAAACAGCTGTTTTTCCTTTTGAAGAATACGTATGAACCCTTTGCGCTGTCAGTTGCCTTAAGAACGCTTTACCTTTATGCGCTTTTCACCGAGCGTGCACCTAAAGATTTCGGCTTGCTTCCAGAGACAGGTTTCCCGTAGTGTAGTGGTTATCACGTTTGCCTCACACGTGAAAGGTCCCCAGTTCGAAACTGGGTGGGAACAATCTCTCTATTTTTCACAATTGTTCAATTAGCTTTCCGTTGAGGAGGAACTCAACACTAAAAAGGCTTTGCGGCCAAGAGGGACGAAGACCGTCGCTAAAGCTGTAGTTGATGCTAAAATGAAAGTCTTGAGGAATTCCAGCAGAACACTGGATTTTTTTGGTTGCTGCAAAAATAGAAGGTATTTACAGATTAAAGAGTGCAACGCAATCTGCAGTTTGATTCGTGTTCCAAGATGCATGCAATGGAAAAGACAGACTCAGCCCTGGCTGCAGGTTTCAGTAGTGTAGTGGTCATCATGTTCGCCTTACACGCGAAAGGTCCTCGGTTCAAAACCGAGTAGAAACAGCTGTTTCCTTTTGAAGAAAAGTATGAACACTTTGCGCTGTCAGTTGCCTTAAGAACGCTTTACCTTTATGCGCTTTTCACCGAGCGTGCACCTAAAGATTTCGGCTTGCTGCCAGAAGACAGGTTTCCGTAGTGTAGTGGTTATCACGTTCGCCTAACACGCGAAAGGTCCCCAGTTCAAAACTGGGCGGGAACAGTCTCTCTATTTTTTCACAATTGTTCAATTAGCTTTCCGTTGAGGAGGAACTCAACACTACAAATGCTTTGCGGCCAAGAGGGACGAAGACCGTCGCTAAAGCTGTTGTTGATGCAAAAATGAAAGTCTTGAGGATTCCGGGGTAAAAGTCCACCCCAACAACCGTAAAATAAGTTACGAGTGGTCAAGCACCATATATGGTGTAATTCACCCATATCCAAGTCCAAAATCCAACATTATCAAGTGACAGCTGTAACTTATTTGACGGGACCTACACAGGCTTTCCGTGGATGGACCTTTTTCAGTGTAAATATTAATATTGATGAGTTGTAATGTATATTAACTTGTCACAGGGTGTTTTCTGAGTGTACTACTGTACGTTTTGCATAATAAAATTATAATAAACTTAAATAATGACTTTTTAATGCATTGTCCACGGAAAGCCGTGGAGTCCCCCGTCAAATAAGTACGAGTGGTCATGCACCATATGTGGTGTAAATCACCAAAATCCAACTCCAAAATCCAACATTATCAAGTGACAGCTGTAACTTATTTGAGGGACCTACATAGGCTTTCCGTGGACGGTCTTTTTTCAGTGTAAACATGAATATTGATGAGTTGTAATGTAATTATAAATATGTCACAGGGTGTTCCAGAATGTAGGTACTGTAAGTTTTGCATAATAAAATTATAATAAACTTAAATAATGACACTTATTAATGCATTGTCCACGGAAAGCCTGTGGAGACCCCGTCAAATAAGTTACGAGTGGTCATGCACCATAGTGGTGAAAATCACCAAAATCCAACTCCAAAATCCAACATTATCAAGTGACAGCTGTAACTTAATTTGACGGGACCTACATAGGCTTTCCGTGGACGGACATTTTTCAGTGTAAATATTAATATTGATGAGTTGTAACGTATATTAACTTGTCACAGGGTGTTTCCTGAGTGTATACTGTACGTTTTGCATAATTAAAATTATAATAAACTTAAATAATGACTTATTAATACATGTCCATGGAAACCTGTGGAGTCCCCGTCAAATAAGTTACGAGTGGTCATGCACCATATGTGGTGTAAATCACCAAAATCCAACTCCAAAATCCAACATTATCAAGTGACAGCTGTAACTTATTTGACGGGACCTACATAGGCTTTCCGTGGACGGACATTTTTCAGAGTAAATATTAATATTGATGAGTTGTAAAGTATATTAACTTGTCACAGGGTGTTTCCTGAGTGTTAGTACTGTACGTTTTGCATAATAAAATTATAATAAACTTAAATAATGACTTATTAATACATTGTCCATGGAAAGCCTGTGGAGTCCCCGTCAAATAAGTTACGAGGGTCCATGCACCATATGTGGTGTAAATCACCAAAATCCAACTCCAAAATCCAACATTATCAAGTGACAGCTGTAACTTATTTGACGGGACCTACACAGGCTTTCCGTGGACGGACCTTTTTCAGCGTAAATATTAATATTGATGAGTTGTAATGTATATTAACTTGTCACAGGGTGTTTTCTGAGTGTACTACTGTACGTTTTGCATAATAAAATTATAATAAACTTAAATAATGACTTATTAATGCATTGCCTCCAAGCAGTTGACACGGGTTCGATTCCCGGCCAACGCATTTCATTGGGCTCGGGCAGAAGTCAATGCGGAACTCTTTTTGTGACATCTGGTGAAACTTTTGGATGAGTCGTTCGACAGCAGAAAATAACTAGCGCTCTCCCCGTCTGGGAATCGAACCCAGGTCTTCCGCGTGACAGGCGGAGATACTGTGCACTTTACTAACGAGGGAATGTGCATGCAGGGACTTGCCCCAGACAACGACACTGCCCCGACATCACTAAACAAAGCATGTCTTTTTCCTATGCTGGCCCAGCCCTTACACCATAAAAAACCAGCTCGACCATCATGAGCTGAAGTCACTTAGCATTTGGAATGCTGCATGTTACAGGATCATTATTTCTACTGTTTTTTTTCTACATCTTCTCAGATTGGGGCATGAGAAAAGTGATTGCGTTACCTTGATTGGCTGGTGAATTATTGGGTTAAAACTTTTTTTTTTTTTTTTACTTTTAGTCCTCCCGTTTGGTGTGAGGGATGACGAAAAGCATGTGGGCGGGATTGGCACCCTAGATTACACTTGGCGAGCGTAGTGGTTTACCTCAGGGTGTGCACAGACCCAAGGGGCTGGAGACACAACTGAGTTTCTCTTCGTTGTCGCATTAAAATTTTCGCCTTTTATTAAAGATTTCCGTGGAGGGGAACTTTTGTGAGTGCGATCTGTATTTTTGGAGACTCTGCTCACAGCAGAGCTACACTGGAATGTCAAAAGCAGAGTGAATTTGACTGTCTACCAACAAGCATGAAGGACATGCAGCTGGTCATTTTCTGTATTTGCAGCCTTGCAGTCCACGCGTCACGCCTTTATATTTATTTAGCCATATGGACAGACAGAGCTTTCTTGCACATGATGGGATCCAAACCCTGGACATGCTCTCTTTAGTTTGGCCCAAACAAAGATCGCTTCAGCTCCTGAAGGCCTATAAGCGACGCGTGTACCTGTACCAACAAAAGTTGCAGGGCATTGGTGGTTCAATGGTAGAATTCTCACCTGCCACGTGGAGATCCGGGTCCAATTCCCGGCCAATGCAAGGACAGCCTCCTTTTAAGTAGGATGCGGGCTTGCACAATCAGTAAAAATGCTCAAACTTCAGGAGCTGAAGCGATCTTTGTTTGGGCCCAACCCTGAAGAGATCATTCGTTTTGCGGTGTGGCTACCTTTGTTCAGAGACTCAAGAGACAATATCTGTTCATAAAATGGCCCTTGAAACGTCTTCCGTTTATATCTCAGTTGTTTAACGGTAGTGTTGGTCGAAATTGCTCCAGTAGTTGTTTACCTCAGGGAGCGCACAGGCCAAAGGGTTTGGAGACAAAACTCGAGTTTCTCTCATTATCACATGAATCTTCGCCTTTTACTAAAGATTTCCGTGGAGGGGATCTTTTGCGAGTGATCTGTATTTTTGGGACTCTGCTTACAGCAGAGCTACACTGGAATTTCAAAAGCAGAGTGAATTTGACTGTCTACCAGCACGCGCAGTGGAAGGAAATGCAGCTGGTCAATTGTCTCTACTTTCAGCCTTTGCGGTCCCTGTGTCACGCCTTCATATTTATTTAGCCAGCGTGGAAAGACAGAGCTTTTTTATATGAAATGGGATCCAAACCCTACACGCGAAAGGTCCTAGGTTCAAAACCGAGTGCAAACAGCTCTTTCCTTTTGAAGAAAAGTATGAACCTTTGCGCTGTCAGTTGCCTTAAGACGCTTAACCTTTATGCGCTTTTCACCGAGCGTGCACCTAAAGATTTCGGCTTGCTTCCAGGAGACAGGTTTCTGTAGTGTAGTGGTTATCACTTTGCCTCACACGCGAAAGGTCCCCAGTTTTGAAACTGGGCGGGAACAATCTCTCTATTTTTCACCAATTGTTCAATTAGCTTTCCGTTGAGGAGGAACTCAACACTAAAAAGGCTTTGCGGCCAGAGGGACGAAGACCGTCGCTAAAGCTGTAGTTGATGCAAAATGAAAGTCTTGAGGATTCCAGCAGAACACTGGACTTTTTTTGTGTTTGCTGCTAAAAATAGAAGTATTTGCAGATTAAAGAGTGCAACGCAATCTGTAGTTTGATTCGTGTTCCAAGAAGCGTGCGATGGAAAAGACAGACTCGGCCCTGACTGCAGGTTTCTTAGTGTAAGTGGTCATCTCTTTCACCTTACAACGCGAAAGGTCCTAGGTTCAAAACCGAGTAGAAACAGCTTGTTCCCTTTTGAAGAAAAGTATGAACCCTTAGCGCTGTCAGTTGCCTTAAAGAACGCTTTACCTTTATGCGCTTTTCACCGAGCGTGCACCTAAAGATTTCGGCTTGCTGCCCGAAAGACAGGTTTCCGTAGTGTAGTGGTTATCACGTTCGCCTAACACGCGAAGGTCCCATCCAAAACTGGCGCGAACAATCTCTCTATTTTTCACAATTGTTCAATTAGCTTTCCGTTGAGGAGGAACTCAACACTACAAATGCTTTGCGGCCAAGAGGGACGAAGACCGTCGCTAAAGCTGTAGTTGATGCAAAAAAGAAAGTCTTGAGGATTCCAGGTAAAAGTCCACCCCAACAACCGTAAAATAAGTTACGAGTGGTCAAGCACCATATATGGTGTAATTCACCCATATCCAAGTCCAAAATCCAACAATATCAAGTGACAGCTGTAACTTATTTGACGGGACCTACACAGGCTTTCCGTGGATGGACCTTTTTCAGTGTAAATATTAATATTATGAGTTGTAATGTATATTAACTTGTCACAGGGTGTTTTCTGAGTGTACTACTGTACGTTTTGCATAATAAAATTATAACAAAACTTAAATAATGACTTTTTAATGCATTGTCCACGGAAAGCCTGTGGAGTCCCCCGTCAAATAAGTTACAGAGTGGTCATGCACCATATGTGGTGTAAATCACCAATTCCAACTCCAAAATCCAACATTATCAAGTGACAGCTGTAACTTATTGACGGACCTACATAGGCTTTCCGTGGACAGTCCTTTTTTCAGTGTAAACATTAATATTGATGAGTTGTAATGTATATTAATATGTCACAGGTGTTTCCTGAATGTAGTACTGTACGTTTTTTCATAATAAAATTATAATAAACTTAAATAATGACTTATTAATACATTTGTCCCATGAAAGCCTGTGGAGACCCCGTCAAATAAGTTACGAGTGTCATGCACCATATGTGGTGTAAATCACCAAAATCCAACTCCAAAATCCAACATTATCAAGTGACAGCTGTAACTTATTTGACGGGACCTACACAGGCTTTCCGTGGACGGACATTTTTCAGTGTAAATATTAATATTGATGAGTTGTAATGTATATTAACTTGTCACAGGTGTTTCCTGAGTGTAGTACTGTACGTTTTGCATAATACAATTATAATAAACTTAATAATGACTTATTAATGCATTGCCTTCCAAGCAGTTGACCGGGGTTCGATTCCCCGGCCAACGCTTTCATTGGGCTCGGGCAGAAGTCAATGCGAACTCCTTTTGTGACATCTGGTGAAACTTTTGGATGAGTCGTTCGACAGCAGAAAATAACTAGCTCTCCCCGTCTGGGAATCGACCCAGGTCTTCCGCGTGACAGGCGGAGATACTGTGCACTTACTAACGAGGAGATGTGCATGCAGGGACTTGCCCCAGACAACGACACTGCCCCGACATCACTAAACAAAGCATGTCTTTTTCCTATGCTGGCCCAGCCCTTACACCATAAATACCAGCTCGACCATCATGAGCTGAAGTCACTTAGCATTTGGAATGCTGCATGTTACAGGGATCATTATTTCTACTTTTTTTTTTCTACATCTCTTCAGATTGGGCATGAGAAAAGTGATTGCGTTACCTTGATTGGGCTTGTGATTATTGGGTAAAACTTTTTTTTTTTTTTTTTTACTTTAAGTCCTCCCGTTTGGTGTGAGGGGATGACGAAAAGCATGTGGGCAGGGATCGGCACCCTAGATTACACTTGGCGAGCGTAGTGGTTTACCTCTGGGACAGGCCCAAGGGGCTGGAGACACAACTTGAGTTTCTCTTCTTTGTCGCATTAAAATTTTCGCCTTTTATTAAAGATTCCCGTGGAGGGAACTTTTGTGAGTGCGATCTGTATTTTTTGAGTCTCTGCTCACAGCAGAGCTACACTGGAATGTCAAAAGCAGAGTGAATTGACTGTCTACCAACAAGCAGTGGAAGGACATGCAGCTGGTCATTTTCTGTATTTGCAGCCTTTGCAGTCCACGCGTCACGCCTTTATATTTATTTAGCCATATGGACAGACAGAGCTTTCCTTGCACATGATGGGAATCCAAACCCTGGACATGCTCTCTTTAGGGTTTGGCCCAAACAAAGATCGCTTCAGCTCCTGAAGGCCTATAAGCGACGCGTGTACCTGTACCAACAAAAGTTGCAGGGCATTGGTGGTTCAATGGTAGAATTCTCGCCTGCCACGTGGGAGATCCGGGTCCAATTCCCGGCCATGCAAGGACAGCCTCCTTTTAAGTAGGATGCGGGCTTGCACAATCAGTAAAAATGCTCAAACTTCAGGAGCTGAAGCGATCTTTGTTTGGGCCCAACCCTGAAGAGATCATTCGTTTTTGCGGTGTGGCTACCTTTGTTCAGAGACTCAAGAGACAATATCTTTTCATAAAATGGCCTTGAAACGTCTTCCGTTTAATCTCAGTTGTTTAACGGTAGTGTTTGTCGAAATTGCTCCAGTAGTTGTTTACCTCAGGGAGCGCACAGGCCAAGGGTTTGGAGACAAAACTCGAGTTTCTCTTCATTATCACATGAATCTTTCGCCTTTTACTAAAGATTTCCGTGGAGGGATCTTTTGCGAGTGATCTGTATTTTTGGGACTCTGCTTACAGCAGAGCTACACTGGAATTTCAAAAGCAGAGTGATTTGACTGTCTACCAGCACGCAGTGGAAGGAAATGCAGCTGGTCAATTGTCTCTACTTTCAGCCTTTGCGGTCCCTGTGTCACGCCTTCATATTTATTTAGCCAGCGCGGAAAGACAGAGCTTTTTTATATGAAATGGATCCAAACCCTACACGCGAAAGGTCCTAGGTTCAAAACCGAGTGGAAACAGCTGTTTCCTTTTGAAGAAAAGTATGAACCCTTTGCGCTGTCAGTTGCTTTAAGAACGCTTTACCTTTATGCGCTTTTCACCGAGCGTCACCTAAAGATTTCGGCTTGCTTCCAGGAGACAGGTTTCCGTAGTGTAGTGGTAATCCACTTCGCCCCACAACGCGAAAGGTCCTATCTCTATTTTTTCACAATTGTTCAATTAGCTTTCCGTTGAGGAGGAACTCAACACTAAAAAGGCTTTGCGGCCAAGAGGGACGAAGACCGTCGCTAAAGCTGTAGTTTGATGCAAAAATGAAAGTCTTGAGGATTCCAGCAGAACAATGGACTTTTTTTGTGTTTGCTGCTAAAAATAGAAGGTATTTGCAGATTAAAGAGTGCAACGCAATCTGTAGTTTGATTCGTGTTCCAAGAAGCGTGCGATGGAAAAGACAGACTCGGCCCTGACTGCAGGTTTCTGTAGTGTAGTGGTCATCTCTTTCAACTTACACGCGAAAGGTCCTAGGTTCAAAACCGAGTGGAAACAGCTGTTTCCTTTTGAAGAAAAGTATGAAGCCTTTGCGCTGTCAGTTGCCTTAAGAACGCTTTACCTTTATGCGCTTTTCACCGAGCGTGCACCTAAAGATTTCGGCTTGCTGCCAGAAGACAGGTTTCCGTAGTGTAGTGGTTATCACGTTCGCCTAACACGCGAAAGGTCCCCAGTTCAAAACTGGGCGGGAACAGTCTCTCTAATTTTCACAATTGTTCAATTAGCTTTCCGTTGAAGAGGAACTCAACACTACAAGGCTTTGCGGCCAGAGGGACGAAGACCGTCGCTAAAGCTGTAGTTGATGCAAAAATGAAAGTCTTGAGGATTCGGGGTAAAAGCCACCCCAACAACCGTAAAATAAGTTACGAGTGGTCAAGCACCATATATGGTGTAATTCACCCATATCCAAGTCCAAAATCCAACATTATCAAGTGACAGCTGTAACTTATTTGACGGGACCTACACAGGCATTCCGTGGATGGACCTTTTTCAGTGTAAATATTAATATTGATGAGTTGTAATGTATATTAACTTGTCACAGGGTGTTTTCTGAGTGTACTACTGTACGTTTTGCATAATAAAATTATAATAAACTTAAATAATGACTTTTTAATGCATTGTCCACGGAAAGCCTGTGGAGTCCCCGTCAAATAAGTTACGAGTGGTCATGCACCATATGGTTGTAAATCACCAAAATCCAACTCCAAAATCCAACATTATCAAGTGACAGCTGTAACTTATTTGACGGACCTACATAGGCTTTCCGGTGGACAGTCTTTTTTCAGTGTAAACATTAATATTGATGAGTTGTAATGTATATTAATATGTCACAGGGTGTTTCCTGAATGTAGTACTGTAAGTTTTGCATAATAAAATTATAATAAACTTAAATAATGACTTATTAATGCATTGTCCACGGAAAGCCTGTGGAGAACCCCGTCAAATAAGTTACGAGTGGTCATGCACCATATGTGTGTAAATCACCAAAATCCAACTCCAAAAATCCAACATTATCAAGTGACAGCTGTAACTTATTTGACGGGACCTACATAGGCTTTCCGTGGACGGACATTTTTCAGTGTAAATATTAATATTGATGAGTTGTAACTGTATATTAACTTGTCCCAGTGTTTCCTGAGTGTAGTACTGTTACGTTTTGCATAATAAAATTATAATAAACTTAAATAATGACTTATTAATACATTGTCCATGGAAAGCCTGTGGAGTCCCCGTCAAATAAGTTACGAGTGGTCATGCCCCATATGTGGTGTAAATCACCAA